>NDXB01002023.1:0-24712 GCA_002631895.1 Agapornis roseicollis
TGAGTGAGTGAACGAGCTGTGTGGTTGGTTGGGTTTAAACCACGACAACTCCTTAGACCTGGACTGGTTTAGACTGCCCCAATTAGATAAAGCAGAGAACAATGCTGTGTGCTTGTCTCACTCACACTTCAGAAAGGCTATGCATCTTCTCTGGGAGAGGCATTCCTAATTTAATTCATATTGTAGGGATTTGGAATCCCAAGACTGTGGCAGAAGTTAGAAATTATGCCAAGATTGATAACATTTTCTTAATACTGTACTGGGAGTCTCTCATAGGAAGAGCAACCTAATTAAAAAGTTACAACAAAACAAACATTTTATGCAAGTCATAGCATACAATAGTTCTCCTTGCAGAAATAAGCTTAGCTGCCACTTAGTTTCCAGAAGAGATCTATTTCAACTTTATCTTAGAACACACAACTTGGGAAAGATTCACCTATAACTACTATTGCTTATATAGCTAGAGACATATATAACTCTTTAAACAAACTCATTTTACATCACGCACATTTGTCTTACTCACAACTCGGTAATTAAGTTGTAATAGTAGTTTTTTAAAAGATAACTTTCTGCAAAAGGAGGCTTAGCTTTTTGATCCATAAAATTGTATAAGCCAGGAGTTTAGAGAACAGAAGTCTAGAAGTAAATCAAGTAAATACATATCCTGAATGCTTCCAAAGAAACGTTTGAATCCTCTGTACTGTTAACTAGCACTTTTTAAATGCACCACAACTAAAGGAGATACAGGAGCTTACTTCCAGGTTACAAGCTGTGAAAACCTTTCATGGATAATGCTATTTTTTCTTATGCAAGATATAATACAGTCCAGGTCTGTACATAAAAACATTGCATTACATCAGTAGCCTGTCAGCTGCAGACGATTTTTATACTACTAGAGAATAAAAGTAGAGCTGTCTCCCCTGTCTGGATATGCATTGTACTAGAAATATACATTGCACTGATTCCCACTGAAGTTGCACAAGTTAATTTGTACCAACAGACTTGCATTTGAAAGAAGGCAACAGCAGTTCCAGAGTACCTCAGAGGTAGTTGAAAAGGCCAATTTGTGTATCAGTCTCTTTTCCCAAGACACCTCTGACATACCAAAGCACTTTATCACATATTACCATCTAACAGAGTCAGCTACTTTGGGAGGCAAAGTTCCTAGGCAGTTTCAGTGATAAGAACAGCCCCATCTGCTGAAACTCTATAAATAAAGTTAATTGCTTGTTAATGATTTACAACATTTGAATAATTTGTCATTATTAAAGCAAATGGTTCTCAGACAGCTGTAAATAGCGTGAGGTATTCTTCTTCATTTACTTGTAATGGCTGTATGGGACTATGTTGCTAGATGTCTTTTTCTACCCAAACCACTTGAGAATGTTGAAGGAGTAACGGCAATAGCCAGAGTAATGCCATGAGAATATTCATCTTATTTTGGTAGCAGGTATCATATTATCTGGTAAATTTCATCAGGATAATATGAGAGCTTGGGAATTTGCTCACCAGCATATTCCCCTTACTTTCAACAGGACATTGTTGGGTATTAACTGCTACCACACTATTTTCCATCCTTTAGAAGAACAAGTAGTTCTGCAGATTTCTATGCAGACTGATCTTCTTCTCTCCCTCTTTAGAGTGTATCTTCTCAATCTGAGCACCTAGTCTCAAAAAATAAACTTAATACTATGAAAACTTCTCTATCTCTTTGTCAAATTTAACTGAAATTGTAAGGATCAGAGAGCAAAAAGGTCGGCAGGCAGACACACATAGTGACTAATACTGATGACCCCCATAAGAAACCAGGATGAAAACACTCACATAATACTTCTATTTCTTTTTAAAATACAGTGGCTTGCCATGAACAGATACTGAATACACAAGATACCAACTTCAGTGGGAAGATTACCTTATTTTACGTACAAAGGGACACAGTATTTCTGAGGAGTATCAAGCTGAATATATCTGTAATTTTAATACTTATCAATAAGAAAAGCCTCCCAGCCAAGGCCATGAAATTATGTGGAAAGATATTCTGATTCTGGAAGCCAGCAAGAGTTGGCTTTAACCCACTTGCACTTTACATACATAGGTGACTACTTAATAAGTATCTACTATTTAAACAAGAGAGATCAGATTTCTTGAGTCCACCAGAGACTATATATAAAAAAAAAAATGCCTATTTTATGCTATTTAGTCAACTTGCTCTTGATGACAGTGGATTAAAAACTGAAAGTTACCAAGTGTTCCTGTGAAATGAGTAAACCTATCAACTCCTAAGAAAAGCAGTGACTTTTAGGAGGGCTGACACCTTGCAAATGGAATTTAGTTACTATTGTCATTCATGACTGCAACAAAATGGAAGAAAAAATTACAAATGAAAACATAGAAATTTTGACTGTGATGTTTTAAATCAAAATCTTCTTAATGTTGATGAAAACTCCCCAGTAATTTGAAATCCTGAACACTTAACGTGCCATAGTTCCATTAATCATTTAACTCAGTATGTATAAAACCAAATCCCTGGGGAGACAGATTTTGAAATTATCGTTTCAGACAATGTGTACCTCTAATGAATGCATTATTTGGGATATTTCCAACATGGTTAACAAGGTAATGCTCATAAAAGAGACAAATGGAAATTTCTGGCCTGCCTTATATGCTTGGACAAATTGTGATGAACGCTGTGCATACAAATGACAAAGGAATAATCATACCAAAAAGTTGAAATTCACTGTTTATTCTAAAGATAGAGTACTTAGAGTACTAAGTAATCTTCAATTCAGTGAGCTTGTCACTGTTGGTATCTAGCACTGCTCCTGAAAACATTTTCTGTAAAAACTTTAACATTCCCTTTACATTGTCTTGACAGATCACATCTGACCACCTTAAAGACCTGAAGTCCCCAAGGTGTTCTATTGTGAATAATTCATATTATAACCAATTTTATTCTTAAAGGCAGTTGTAATAAATGCTGGTGTAGCACATCTTCCATAAAAAGTATCTTGCCTCAGAAGACAAAAAAAGGGGGATTGAGATAAAAGGTGCAGCTGTTGTTTCCCTTGCGGCAAAGCCACTCTCAACCAAACCAGCTTATATAATTTGAAGAGATACAGTGACTATGCATTTATAACTCTGAACTGTGCTGAATCTGATTCCTTAGAGGGCAGCTTAAAGTGGCAGTGAGGTGAACTGTTCCTCTGTGATTATGTCAGAAGAACATGCACCCTCAACCTTTCATCATCCAGTGTTAGACACTTAGCTACAAAATAGGGTAAAACTTAAGAACATCACAGCACTGATGTAAAAATATGGATAAGAAAGCTCTGGAAGCATTTTTATTTTTTTAATGACACCTATTCAGCAGCTCTTAAAACAAGAGAGCAGTGCAGATTAAACATTAATTTGGGGGATTAAGCCCTAAATTATAATACTTGTGTGGAGCAGACGCTCCCCTCATCATAAAAGTTACATTTCTAAAGCAGAATGAGAAAGGATTTAGAAAGCATGAAACCTGTATGGGATTAATATATTATAGTACCATTCCTCCTCAGAGGATATGAAGAACACAAGAAATATGCAAATGGATATGTGAGATACAAGAGAGATGTGAAGCAGTACAAGTTTACTTCAGTGCTGTTGTCAAATTAAACCAGTACAAACCTATTTACTTTTTCAATGTGGAAAGTTGAAATGTAACAGTACTAGAACCTCTGTGCACTGCAAACCCAGCAATTATAACCATCAAAATAAGGGTCTGCAGTTTTTAAGGCATTCAGAATTTATGAATATTTGAATGTTAAATCATTGGACAAAGACTAATGCCTATCAGAAGTGTAGCTTTCACTTTTCATACACATGTAGAGCTGTAAGCAGTTTATTATGTTAGTCTTGTGAGACTCCTTGCAGTCAGCAAGTTTCTGAGTAGACATTGAATCCTCCTTAACTCTCTTAAATGGGTAGCAGCTAACGCTAATTGCAAAATAGAATATATTATTCCTATCCTGCAAGACAAAACCTGTTACTGGTGGATTCCTTTACAAATACCAATCAGGTTTACTTTATGATATGTTCATTTCATTGTCTTCAATAATCTTGGACACCCTGTTCTTTTACTGACCTTTGGCGACCCTGTCTCATTCTTCTGGTCTATAGTGCACATCTACATTGATCTGTAGACAAAGCACTGTCAGATGGAATCAATACATCACTCCTTCAGCAACAAGACTGGCTTTTGCTCAGTTTACTTTCATTTTTTTAACAGATCAATAGTGCTAAACTGATGTATGGTAAATAGGGGGTGTAATTAGTACCTGTCTGAAGGCCTGTTAACAAGCTGCTAAAATATTATGCAGACTTTTTTAGTTAAACACAGCGTTTCAAACTCTGTTCAATTGTGAGCAGGTGGCTATTTTAAAGAAACTCAGGAGGCACTAGACTCCATAAAAATCATGTCCCTAATGGTTTCATAAAAAGTTTTCACTTTGTATTCACAATGAAAAGAAGCAGTGATTAAAATGAAACACATAATAAAATTAAATCATCAAACCTGAATGTCAGCAATGAATAAAGCTAAAACCCTTCTCTCCTTTGATTTAGGTTAAGATAATTTTGAGTAATGCTTAATTTTATGCTAAGATTTCATAAATGGTTAAAACCATACAACAATTTTCAGGTCTCTGAAGACATCATCACTTATCAATTATCAATCAGATGCATTTGATACGATCCAGTACAATATTTAAATTGCAATACATTAATTCTAACTTGGCCAAAATAAAGGTGATCTATGCCTACAGTCATTTATAGCAAAGCAGAGCTGCTAAAATCTATCAACATGACTACATCTTAGACAGAGAAGCTGCTGAGGAGTAGTATTTGTGTGTTTTTAAAAAGAACAACAGAAAAGCAATGAAACCGACATTTTCTTTCTGGACTAATACTTTTTCAGAGCAAGTTTCTCATTGAAAGAGTAGAGAATCAGCATGACTATAAACCGTTTGCCACTCATCATGCACAACAGCTCTCATTGTGTCAAACCCTCTAGGGCTGTTGCAGTTTAATGGAGGTTACTGTTAGAGAACTTTTATTCAGGCCAAAAGTTCTCAGAGTTCAATGAGACAGACTTCTGTTTGGGCACTGGCATTATTACAGTATCACAGAATAGTTAGGGTTGGAAAGGACCTTAAGATCATCTAGTTCAGACACTTCTCCACATCTTCCTCTCTCCTACCCTGGCTTGTGTCCCTTTTTGTATTTCTCAGCTGGTCAAAGCTATTCTGCTATTTCCCTGGTGCCCTGTTCCTATGCTTACCTAGAAGCATCCTTCAAGCATCACCTGAAACTGCTATTTTCCTTACTCTTGATTATGTTATTCCTCCATGCTGTTCTTCCACAAATTCTTTTTCTTTCTCTCCATAAACTATGGGTTTGAGGAGCCTGACTTGAGATGCTTTATAAAAGCCAGGCTCAGGAGCTCCACAGGAACAGACCCACTCAAACACAATATGTTCAGTCTTCAGAACAAGAAATGCACCCCACCACTGCTCACTAATGAAATTCACAAGCAAACTTATATGTATTCTAGTTCACTGCAGTACATTGCTGACCCAAGAGATGTCTTAAACGGACTGTCTTTGTCCTTTCCTACCACCCATTATTATGAACTCATCTTTAAGTATCACATTAATTCAGGTCCCAAGCCCTCAATGTTTACTCAAGTCTAGGAAAGGCTGCATAAGAGGCGCAGGGAATATAGAAACATGCTAATCTATGAGTCACGTAATTACATCAGCCTCTCCACTCACATTGAAAAGCATAACTCTTTAATAACTGTTGAGGAAGGAAGAAAAATATAAGCTTCATGTTATTAAAAAGAAGTGCCTGCTTGAGTCTGAAGACAACCTGAATAAAGGGGATAAAAGTCCGGGGGGGGGGAGGGGGGGGGAAAAGAAAATCACTATTTTAATTTCCTTTTACTAAAACATTACAAATGGACATTATAAACATTACCAAACAGAAAAGGTTGCCTCTTTTCATTAGTTATAGGGCACACATGACAGAGATATGTTGTCACTAATTTTACATATAGATTCAATGACAGAAACTCAGTGAACAACACCTTATTTTACAAGTATTAAACACTATCCATGTGGCAAGGCTGTATGTGGTGGCACAAGGATATCCAGCTCCCGGGTAGGAAGTAACAGATGTCTGAAGGTGAGCAATCAGCAACGGCATGGCTGCAGGTCCTGCTGTGCTGAATGCCGCACTGAATAGCATATGCTGCTCTCACGCAGATGGCGAGGGCCAGCAGCCTCCATAGGGGCAGAGCTGCAAATCACCATCATCCCTCCACAGGGCCTCTGGGTCTAAAACCGGGCCCACACATGGACATTGCAGCTCCCACACCAGAAACAGCCCAACTGAGCTGGCCCTGAGAGGCAGGTGATCAGCCCAAGGAGTCAGGGCATCACTATTGCCACTACAGCTATGCCAACACTGAAACTTTATGCTACTTGTTCGAGCCCACCTATGCTTCTTTATCAAGAATGGTTCTTGCTTTGTCCTCCTGATGCTCTTTCATCAAGACCCTTGGACACCTCAGCCTTGGGGTGGAAGAATGCCCAAGCTCCACTACTTTGTAAGGACCTGCAGGAGTTTGGGTTTGGGTTGTTGCTTTCTGTCAGGTTTTGTGGGGGACAAGTGCATACAGACCCATTATAATTTCAAATGATTCATGCAAGCTCCAAGGGGAGATCATGAAAACAAGGTGCTGCTTATGGAAAGTAAGAAAGAGATCAGCAGAACCCATGAAAGAACACTTTAGTTGAGAACATTGTTCTAACAATCTGAAAATTTTAGTAATCCTACCAAGTCTTTTCCACTCTGGAACCTCATAAATTTGAGGGTAACGTCATAGGTTTTATTGTACTTCTATGTCTTAACAGGTATTAATTAAAAATCTCCTCTACAGTGTGATTAAAACATATGGGGTTTACAGATTCTTATTTTTCACAGCATTAGCAAAACCTGACACATTTCTCAGAGTTACTCTTCCCTTTTCTTTTAGTTACAGACAGTCCATGTATCACAACAATAGATCAAATACAGACAACCTGCATTTTATTACCCAGTGTTATGCTCTGAAAGTTCCATGCATCAGTGGAAATGACCCCATTGATTTTTCTTTTGGTTGTGGGAGGGAAAAAAACCCACACACAAACAAAAAACCCCACCAAACCCCAAAAGAGCTAGGATTCTAAACCTGCATGCACCTGTGCATGAACAAACGCATCCGGACCTTGAGAGATAAACTGCCTTTTGGGTTTCTCTGTCCGAAAGGACTCCTACCTCTTTGCACTATCTTCTGAAACACATTTTTCTTTTCTAATGATCTTCTGTCAGAAATTACAAAAGATGATTTTATGTTTTGATTTTTACTTCAATTTAGATTTGGAACAAATAGACAAGAAATAAGATGCTTAAATATGTCAGGTGTGAAATACAGTTGGTTTTATTTAATCCTACTTGGGTGCTACTTTTCACATTGCCAGAGAACTTGAAAGACACCACAGTAGATGCCTTTGGATGTGCTTCATTTTTAATTTTCCCCTGTGAAAATGACAATGTGTGTAGGAGCACATTACCACATGCGTGAAGTCCTAATTTAAAGAAAGGCTGGCAGCAAAGTACAGAAATTGTTCTATTTTATTCTAAATCCAGAAAGTATGAGCCTGTGAATATAAGAATGTTTATTTCCTCTATAATCCCATCTTTTGTCATCCTCTCTCTGTGTCTAATCAACATTCAGCTTCACTTGTCAACATAAGCTCCAAGTTTATAGCTACAGAAAAAGAAAACCTGAACTGCGTATGCTACTTTATGCATTACATACACGCACGTTCAAAGCACAGCTGTCCTGTGGAGCGTTATTAACTCAAATCCAGTCAAATGCATCCTGTGTTTTTTATGAAATAAAAAGCCAAGACCCCATCAGTGCCTGCTGTTTTCTGATAATGATCGCATCCTTCTCTACCTTTATCTGTCACCATGTTCACTTGTTAGGGACCATGCCATGCCCATGGGGTGGTTCTGCATGGAGCGAGAGGCTCTAGGAGGAATGTGATCAGAGACAAGGGTGGCTTCATTCAACCTTCTCCCACATGTCAGCATTTGGTGGCTAGAGTGCATAGCGATATATATCTGAGCAACACACATGCTCTTTCCACTCCCCCTCCTCTCTTTGTACTTCCTCTATATTTCGTCCCTTGCATTTAATGTCATTTAGTCCAGAACAAACGGGTGCAGTTGTGGTACAGAGTTGCCTAAATAATCACAAGGCAGTTTTTACCAAACACAGGCAATAAAATAGCACAGCACAATAATCCACTTTGCTTAAGAGAAGATTCTGCATCTTCTCTATCCTCAACAAGGATGAACATATTGTCCTTGGTTCAATAAAGGACACTAGTAACTGAGTACATGTATGCATGCAATTTTGTCTTTACCAGTCCTCCTTTTATTACATGTATTCCCACTGGAGTGACCTCTAATATTACCAAACTCTGGAAAGATTCAAGCCTCTGCCCGTTAAAAGCCAATGTAAAAAGAAATTAAAAGAAAATAAATAAATTCAAAGAAAAAGGCAATAAATGGTTCCTTCTTAAATCTTTGACTCTAGATTTTCCTCCTTTATGCTTTAGTCTCTGTTACAAAAGAAGACTGCGTGAAGCTTCCAATATTATCAGATTAGTCAGTGTAACCATGCATAATTATCATCCTTGAGAAACAAAAGGCACAAACAGCAAAGAGAATAGTTTAGGTTTTTCCCCTTATTTTTTAAAACAACCAAAAGGAGATAAAGATGCTAAAGAGTTCTGCTGTCTGCCCAAACGTAAATGATGATCACCAGAAATAGATAAGATCTAGAATTGAGGTTTAGGTTTGTTAAATAGAGTAAGTAAAATTGGTTCTTTTGCATATTAAAATTATGAATTTGGTGCAGTACAGATTTATTCGTGAAAAGGACTTCATGTTGTACGTTAAAACTGAACACTTCGATAAAAGCTGGCTGGTTGGTTCAGGTAAAATGAGTCAACAGAACGCCAGATGCAGAGACTTCAAGTGTGACAGTTGGGGAACAAACGTTTTATGGATCCAAAAACCTGCTGCGCTTTTTTGTCTATTCTTTTTTTCTGCCAGTACTCACCATCCAGCTTTTATCTGCAGGAAATGTCCATGGTTTCAGCCTTGGGTAGCTGCTTTCCCTCATGTGCAGCCAACCATCAACAAGCAACATTTCCTCCTGCTGGGAGGATGCTACACACAACATATTTCATGACCGCCAGCAATGAGGTTCCATTAATCAGCCTGTAGGAGGTGCTGAAATGTGCATGAACAGACCATGAGAATATGAGAAGGCGGCCTAAGACTGAACTGAACATTTAGAATAATCTAAAGTATGTGGTCCAAAAAGTACTTTCAGTAGTTTTGTGTTAAAACATGAGTTTATGCCCAAATAACTCTGTTCATGCCCAAACAACTCTGTTCAAACCTATGCCATGCTTCCAGAAATACCTTCTCCCCTAAAATGAATTCCTAATATTCGGAAGAGGTTGTCTGGGACCACAGGCAATTCAAAGAGATACTCCAAAATTATTATTAACAAATGAATGATAACAAATTGCTACCAAAATGATTAGCTATTTAGTTACTAAAAAAGACATAACTACAGGTATTGCAAAACCATAAGCTTTCTGTAGTATGGTTGAGATATACAGGCTGAAATGTTTACCTGTTTTAATGTTTTTCCATGCAGACTGTTACTGGCCAGGATTGGTAGGCTTGAATAGGCTGTGGTACCTTCCTGTACATATTCTAGCATTACAGCTTAATCATCTCACCTCTGCTGCATTTTACTTGAATTTCCATACTGAAGTTGGAGTGAAACATTGCTCCAGGGGTCAAGAACATTCTGGGCTTGTTTCAGCTGCATAATCCCTGAAGCAATCCTTCTCCACCATAAACTCCAAAGCAATCCTTCTCCAGCATGGTGACATCGAGAACTTCTGCCTATGCTACAGTATTAATGAGGTCCAAGGAATATTCCCAAGCACTGAAAACCAACACTCTGTACTCTCATTGTTCACATGGTTCACAAACTTCTGCTGCCTCTTATTTTCACTAGCTCAACTTAAACTTCTAATTCTGTAACACATCCATTTTTAATTTGAATAAAGTGGAACTGCTTTGCTCAAATGTAGTTTTCTCAAAAACCTGACATTAAGAATACCATACATTCACGTATTCATTTACTTTTTCTCTCAAATTTGTGATTGTGGCTTATTCAAAGTCATTCAGGCTAATTATTTTCTAAAGCACAACTGAAACATCCACTTCACCCCTTTAATAATCCCATGTTCAGTGATGAACTAAAAAGCAGAAATAAATATACTAAAACTGCTTTCCTCCTTCTTCCATTTTTAAGATTAAGTAGCAGCACACGATTTGTTTCATGCATAAACAGAAATTATGACTGACAGAAAAGTCAAAACCTTAATTAGAGGGAATATAAACATAAGATTCTAATATCAGCAATAACTCAGCATAGCTCAATTACACTCCTTTTTATATTTTCATCAGGCATTAACAAAAGCTCTGTCATAGTACAGATATATTATGGCCCTAAAAATTAAAAACATATCTTCAGATAATCAAGATTGTAAAAGATACTGAAAAAGAAACAGGATGATAAGCTACTTCAAATATTGCCACAGTTTCAGTTTCCCTAACAGACATGAAGGGAATGCTGGAACCAGGAGCATCTGGAAAGCACAGTTTCACAGTCCACCCACACTCACATACTGGCACAAGCATTTTTTCAGGAGCACTGTGAACTATCTTTTCATTAACAAGACCAAAGAGCTTTGAAATTCTTCAATACCTGGCAATTATATTATTAATGTATTTTATCTTTTTGTACACAAGAGGACTCGGGTAGTCTATGAATGAGGAGCTGTGGATGTCAGCTTGTTTCTGCCAGCTCACCTGCTGATCCGGCACTGCAAAGATTTATTTACTGGGTTTTCCCATTACTAGAATAGATAAAAGACACTACTTCCTGAAAAGTGCTTGAAGAGTCACTGTTTGGAGACAAATACATTCTTGTACAGCACTTCCATAACACGAATGGAAGGAATACCATGCTAAAGACATAGACATACTTAGGTCACAAGTTCATCTGCATAGTAACACCTGTTATTTTTATATTGAAAATTTAACATTCTTGCTTATTTTATTAATACCAGGATAAAATACTCTTAAACAGAGTTCCTCTGGTGCCTCAAGGCAGTTGGCTGGCTGGAAGCAGATCACATTTTCTCTGTATAACAATTGCTAATAATGAATAATCCTCTCCTTTGCTTCCCACAGCTCATCTTTCTAGGGGGTTTGTTTTGCTGAAGGCTGGTGGTGAGAAGGAGGTGGAGCAGTCACGGCGTGGAATAATAAAGGCAACACACAGCAAATTTCTGACTAATTAAGTGATATCTCCACAGGAGCATTGACTATACAAGAGGAATACTTGAACAGAAGAACAAACAAGACACATTTTCCTTCAAATTTACAACAATAAAAATACCTCTTTACTACCACTTAGTTGCCAGACAGAATTTCATTTACCAATGGTGAAACTGTTATTTCTGAGAGTAAATAAAAGGCAAACTAAAGTGGCTGCAAAAAGCAGAAAGAAAAGCTGGGTTGGGCTGTAATAAGGAAGTATACTGTTTGTTCACAAAAAATCATCCACAGTAATAATGTTAATACCTACGAGTCAGACAATGTGATCTCTCCAGGAATCACAGGTAGGCTCTGACTTAGATGAGCTATTCTAGAAAACAGAGCCTACCTCTCTGTTTCTTCCCATTCATACTATAGCACCTCCTCAGATCATTACAAAGTGGTGATTATACCAGTGTCTTTATGAAAAGTTTGTGCATACTTGTGTTCCAGTAACAAGACAGATCATTCTTGTTGAAGGCTTCAGTTTGTAATGACCTTGAAGCTGAATTGGATTTCATTGGAAGTGAAAGAATACTTGAGTAATCCGCTTTCTCCTTATCTTGCTTTAGATATTACAAACATTTTTTATCACAAATAGTACAGCCAAGCTTGGGTGCAACTCTACTTAAGAAAAAGCTGTGATTCACCTGGTATATCCTTCTCTAACATTTCTTCTCATGGCTACTGATTTCTGTCTTACTCCATACATATTCAATGATAATAACAAAACGGAATGTGAATTTAAACACTATTTTTATCCGGAAGTACTGCAAGAACTTCCTACTAAAGAATTTCTAGTGGAAGGTATCTCTGCCCGTGGCAGAGGGCTGGACCTAAACTATCTTTAAAGTCCTTCTGACCCAAACTATTCTATGATTGTATGAAATATGAATGCACACAGTGAGGCCAATATAGGATTTCCCACAGAAATAGATGCCTTTATTTTTATAAGTTATGTTACAGTAGCATTCATTCACACTTTCACACAGACTTCTATAAAGCCTTTTTGTACTTGTTGATATCTCAGCGTTTCATATTAAGTACTCCACAGTTCTGCACAGGTATCAGAGACTCTAGAGATTTTACAACATAGGAAACAGTATTAGAGCTCTGTGCCAGCAAGTTAAGTAATTGGCACCTTTAAACACACAGTGTATAGTACATTTGCCCTGGATTTCACATCTTTCGGGAATAAATAGCTATACCAAGATGACATAACCTCAGCTGTATCAAAAAGGATAATGTACACTGTTCTTTTTACAGCTAGTGACCATATCACTAGCAGGAAGGGGGCCTATAGGGATGATGTGGAGGGACTCTTCATTAGGGACTGTAGTTACAAGACAAGGGGTAATGGGTTCAAACTGAAACAGGACAGGTTTAGATTGGATATAAGGAAGAAATTCTTTCCTGTGAGGGTGGTGAGGCACTGGAATGGGTTGCCCAGGGAGGTTGTGAGTGCTCCGTCCCTGGCAGTGTTCAAGGTCAGGTTGGACGAAGCCTTGGGTGGCATGGTTTAGTGTGAGGTGTCCCTGCTTATGGCAGGGGGGTTGGAACTGGATGATCTTAAGGTCCTTTCCAACCCTAACTATTCTATGATTCTATGATTCTATGACCAGCAGCTTAATAGCACCAAACACATAGAATAAATAACAAAACCACCTGCCCAATAACCCCTGTGACATTACTGGCAAATAAAAAAAAAAAAAATCAACAACCCACATTATCACCAGTAGATTAAAAAAAATACGTAACTTAATGCCATCATGCTAACATGAATGCCTCCCTGAAGAAAAATCTCACTGTAAGTGTAAAGACTCAAGGCCACTATTTCCACACTCAGATATCACACCCAGAGAGGACTCAAAGTGAAAACAGAGATGCTTTTAGGCTTCACATTTTTTTAATATCAGCTTCAAAACTCAGCAACCTTTTTCATGTTTTTATAAAAAAAAAATAGATTTTTAATTTATAATTTAATAAAGCATGAAAAAAACCCCAAACAGCTACCAAAGTCATGTGAATTCCTGCACCAAAACATTAACCTTAGTTATGGGATGCTTCAGCTGATTAACTGCCAACAATAATAGGATGCAAACAAATAAAATGTTGTAAGAACAAACGTATTCTAAAGAATTAGAATATAATCAATTTGCTTTGAGGATGACAGAATGGGAACTGAAGATGCTTAAATCTAGAGAAGTTTTACCAAGTCTTTACAACTTGGGCCACTGTTTTGTATTTAACCAGGAAACTACTTTCAAGCAACTGCCTGTGTCAGTGAAATACATCAAAATTAATTTCAGGCTATCAGGTGGAACTGCTGCATACTGTAGCTGAGCCAGTTCCTCATTTTGCTTAAACTTCACTCAATACAATGAAGCTGAATTATGATTTACTCTTCTAACACTTTCCCACACCCCACTAATGAAATGCGTCCCAAGTCTCATGTATGTAGTATTAACAAAACACTAAAACATTTGGAGCTGTAAAGTGGGAAGCAGTCTGGATCAATGCAAGTGCATGAACATTTTCAGATGCCACTTGAAAGTATTAACGACGTGCAGTCATTTGCTGATGATACGTCGATTCCCTCTCCAGTGAAAATTACTGGCCATAAATCAGGCAAACATTTACAGGAATCTGCAAATGAAACAGCTAAATCCATGATGACAAGGAGCCTCATAAAAGCAGCCCATTTATTCCCTCTGAGCACTCATCCCCACCAGAGGGATCAATAGCAAACCTCATACAATACACTTCTAAATGTCATGCTGCAAATCCTCTTTGCATTTATGCAGAAGACCCTCCTCCAGTTTTGGAAGCTGAAATCAAGTAGAAACCATATTAAATGTCTAAAAACCAATAAATCTGAGAAAGAATCCTCTGTTCTTAGGTGTGTGACTTTTAATACCTATTCTTCTAAACTGTAAAGATTGTAACACTCAGAAAAATGATGATTCCAAATAGAAAATCAGAATGGATGACAAGGAATTGAAGAAATGCATCCATCCACTCTCCAGCACTTAAACCCCCCTGAAACATACAGTCAGGGAAGAGACACCAAATTTAAGACTGACAGTCTTGGTTTCCCTGGCTTCTGAAAACTGAGGAAGGCAGTATTAAAGAACCAACCAAACAAGTTATTAATAGAGTCAAAGAGGGGCAGCTCTTTGACTTCTTAAAGGCACTATCAGATACTTGAAACCACATGGTGGAACTGAGCGCAGTACTACTCATGGAAAAACAGGGATGAATGACCACAGTGTAACCATCAACATCTATGATGGGTTCAGAACTAAATAAATACATGTCAGCTGACGGCAAAAATACCTTTCCATAAATCTGGAATGTTAGATTTTGACTACCTCTTCCCATTCTGTTTTCTTTTTTATTTCAGGAGTTTCATGGGATCAAGTCATCGAAGACAACTCCAGTACAGGAGTAAAGGGACCTGAATTTTTGTCTGGTATAGGGTATAACTCAGAAACACTGGATCAGGTTACTATGCCCAAGAAATAAGAAAGAAACAAGGGCCATTGGCTGACAGTGCATCCATACTAACTTGCAGCTAATTAGAAAACTAAGTCATTTTGTCTGACATGTGGCTTAAGATCATACAGCTAGGCTAAAAATTTAAAAGCCTAATAAAATGCCTTCTGGCATGAATGCTTACTTTATTACTGGTTTAAAATAAATCTGTTACATTTTCTATTAAAAGGGTTAGCCTTTCTGTGTAGTTAGATATAGCTAATGAGCAGTTAAATCCATTCTTTCAATAATAAACGTAGTCTCTAGCATCTGTAATATTCCTCATGCAAATGGAATATGTATCCTGAAGAACAGAGAACACACATAACTCAGCAGGGCCTCTCTACTGCTTCACGATGGCCAAACTGTTCCTGGGGGAAAGCACCCCATGTTGTTCTGAGGCAGCTCTTCCAAGTACCACCATATATCTTTTAATTTACATCACATTGGCATGTCTGTGCACAAACTCATCTTCTAAGAGAGTGCATCCCGGTCCTGTGTCCACAAATGTAAAACATTGAAAAAAAAAGAAAGAAGCTACATAGAAGCAGTTGGAAACAAGTGCAGAGTACAAATGTAATCCCCCTAATCCCTTGTCAATTACAAGGAATGTCTTAGTGTAAAGTTGTATCAACACTGCCGTTTTCAAACCTATAGTAAAATAAATGAAGCCATCCTTTACCCTCTTTCCACTTGGAATGCACTCACTGCAACTCCCTTAAAAATTTAGGAATACTGTAATAAACATGGGCATAAAATTTTAGAAGCTGCTCTGAAAATGGCAGCACTTCACAAGCTGTGAAAATGCTTTGGTTCAGGGCATGGCCTGAGAGGCAATAGGCCAGCAGGATAGCACTGGGATTAGCCCTAATTACCTCATGTTTCACCTTAATTAACTACTGATACAGAAGGTAAACTCTGCAGGATCTGTGGCGAGACCTTAGGCCAGTAGGCAAAATATCTAAGCTGTCATTGTTTACACAAGATAATCTCTCTTTTGAATTTGTTTTAATTGCTCAAAAAGATTAGCTGAAGGATATGCATTATATATTGATTAGCAATGCTAACTAGATACTATGCAGTCCTCATGTGTGCTCCGCACATGCAATCTAACAGTTTTAGAGGCACATTCTCTATCAGCCGATTGTCAAAGGATCAACATTTAACTTTGGTTATGACAACATCAATCATGAAGAAGAAGAAAAAAAAACCCAGCCTTCAGGAACATGAATGGAGGGAGAAAAATACAAGAAAGGATCTTTGCTTTGTTCTAGTAGACAGCATTGTGCTTCTCCATTGTGAAAGGCAATCCCCTCCTGCATACATCCCTGCTCAAGGAACAAGCAAATAGGGAGCAGAGGGGGAGCAGCAGTAAAGAAGGCAGAATATAATATATATTTTAAAAATAGATCACAAGATTGTCTTGTTTCTTGTCCCATACACTCTCCATTATTCAGACTCTGCTTTCTTCTTCTGTTTTATCAGTTCTCATCTGCTTTTGGCAGGCCTTAAAGATTACCAGATCGTCAGATTTGGTACAAATCTAAGCACAACTGATTACAGAATCTGTATAAAAGATAATAGTCAAACCAAGGGGAAAAGTTATCTGCCATGTGCTGCTACTCTGCTGGTAAAGAAACTAATTCAAAATACATGTTTGCAGTTGTTCTGATAAAGGCAAAACAAAATACGAGCTTTCAAAGCTCCTCTGACCTAGAAGGCATTTGAGAAATTAGGGACATACTTCCTTAGGAAGCTAACCTTGATTTAATGTAACACATAAACTGATCAAAACAAAACTTGGCAACAAAATGCAGTGCAGCATAAAGGATTAGGAAATATTTCTGTCAAAACCCTGGAATCTTAAATCAAATGCACCCACTAAGGTCTTAACTCTGCTTTAAAGTTCAAGACCTGGGACTTTATCTGTACTGCAAGTGTCAATTAAATTTATGAAATAAAGTTGTTAGCGTAAGAGTTTTACTGTAACCTTAAGGACAAAAGGGCATATAATAAAAATTGAATTTTCCATGGAACTACTTGTGTCACGGCCTGTTTTCTAAACAGCATCCTTAACTAACATCCAAGGTTGCCCTACCTTCTTGAGAGACATCCCACAGAGTTTTCCCAATTCCTTAATGTACTTTTTTATTTGCTGCTTCATTTAAAGCTTACAATGGCATGGAAATGCATCCTGCCTATTTGAAAAGGCTCACAGACCACNGGCCTGTTTTCTAAACAGCATTTTACAGTATTTGCATCCTTAACTAACATCCAAGGTTGCCCTACCTTCTTGAGAGACATCCCACAGAGTTTTCCCAATTCCTTAATGTACTTTTTTATTTGCTGCTTCATTTAAAGCTTACAATGGCATGGAAATGCATCCTGCCTATTTGAAAAGGCTCACAGACCACTTGCGACTCATTGGAGGTGCTGAAGAACTGAAAACTTTCCCTGGGATCTCACTTTCTTTGCATGGATGAAAAGCTGTTGTTCAGGGCAGGACAGTGTAATTTCACTGGTGACTGGTGTCTATTCCAGATCACTGCTTTATTTCACTTGTGGTGTCATTATTGCTCTGAGCAATAATTTGTAACTGCTTACTTGACAGGTAAGGTTTTGGAAAACATTTAGATAGAAACTGAATCTATAAGGGAAGTTTCTAAAAGGCTGTTTGACAAACCCGTTCACTTTGCAGAAGGTGAATATTGAGATAAAAGCTGTAAACAGTTTCACTTCTTTCCTTTAAACATCTACTTAAGCTATAATTGCTCTGAGGGACTTTCAGGACTCTGGGCACATTTGTGTTTGCTAATCAGAGAAAACAATGATAGGAAAAATAAAAACCCAACCCTATTCATATAGGGTTGTGCAATGATTTTATAATTGACCCATAAAGAAGTCTGAGTCTTAAAAAACTTAATATTGCAAGACATGCAACATGGAAACAAAGTTCTACTCTTTTATTGTAAATGAACATAGTGGAAGATTTTGCTTTCCCCAAATGACAACCTCGAGATGTTTTTAATCTATATGTTAAAATTTCCATACCGCTTTATAAATTACTGCATTTTTCCTATGTGATTTGGTTGGTTTGTTCATGTGTTAAAAAATGCAAAGTATTCTGTTTATCTGAATACAGGTATCCCTTTTTGTATAAATGGACAGAAGGGCAGTAGTTTTATTATATACACATATATATATATATGCACAGCCTAATCAGGTCTTGATGATGGTCAGCTCTTTAAACATTTATTGCTAAACTAATTATAGAGCTATATTATAATCCTGCATGATTTTCACACACTAAAAACTTGTTTGAAAATGTTAAAGCAAAGTTCCATCAGCAAGCAGGGAAAAGTAAGCCCATTTTCAAATAAAACAACCTTTTCTTTCGTAAATAGATCTTGACAGTGAATTGATTACCTACATACCTATAAGGTGAAACCTTGCCTTCATTGGATATAGAGAAGTCAGGCTTTCTTTCAGAGACCTATATAGCTGGGTTATTTTTCTTCTTAAAGAATATTTGCCCTGCAGTTATCTGATATCAAGCTGTGATCTCATCAGCTCTCACACACTCAGCAGGGAGGGGCTAAGAAAATACTTCAATGTGAAATCTCTCAAAGCACCCTCAGGGCACCACAGCTAAGGAAGGAGATGTTTTAGCTGCTGAATATTTTCCTTTGGCAATAATAGTGACCCAGTGGCCCACGATGATGCCCATATGCCATTGGAGAGTCATTTGTACAAATGAAAGACAAACTAATGATCTCACTACATGGATTTGGAGAAACCAAGTATTTCCTAAATTGAAAGTCCTTTTATTTTTTGTGTTCTTGCAGAGATTTGAGGTAACTGCTTTGTCAGAAATCTCATTGCTGTTCTCATCTTTTCTAAGACAGCAGAGCTGTATATTTTCTGAGTCAACCACTATTTGCAAAAGGAGGTATCTGTATAAAAACAAAACACTTGGTAATTCAGCACATGCATATTCCAGGTCAGAGAGCACATCTTACACATGCAACTGTATTTTCTGAGCTACCATGGGGATTGTTAATAATTTTTTTCCTTTCTTTCTCTCCCCCAATGCACTGCTTTGCTATTTAAGTGAAAATACTTAAACAAGGGGAAGAAAAAAGCCAAATCACAACCATTTAAAATGCTGCTGTACTAAAACCTGCCTGCCTGCCGGTTCTGTGAAATGCTGACTGATAAGCTGCCTCCCTAGGTTTCTTGGTCACCTGGAAACAAGTGGAACATTTGTAAAATATCCACCAGTTCTCAATGGAACATTTTTAATGAATCCAGGATCTTCCCATAGCACAATGACATTTGGAAAGGATCAGCTCAGAGCTAAAAAACAAAATAAGGAAATTCACAAAGGAAAGAAGTGATTTTCATTAACCAAAGGATAGAAATTCACCTTTAAGTATGAAACTAGGAATGCTGCTGGCACAGTGAGTTAGATTCTCTACTCTGCACAGCTAGTGACACAGATGTGGGTATTAAGAGACCCCAAGAAAATAACACCTGACTTTAACCAGGATACATGTGAAGAAATGGTCAGAACCAAAATACCAAATTGCACTAGCAAATTCAATCAGGGCATTTAAAATCTGAGAGACTTTCATAAGCCTCTAGTGAATTCGAATGAAGTTTTTATGGTCTCTTTTACTCCTACTGAAGTTAACAGCAAAAGTCTACATGGAATCTTTATTGTGCCTGCCAGCTTTCGGTATTCTGGTCTCACTTTGAATGATGCCACTTTGCTAGTTAGTGATGGAAAATTAGGAGAAAGTAACCAAAAGAGAGATGAAACACGAGTAAGATACATGTTCCCCTCCAGATGCTGTACTGGATTTTTTTCTAAATGTGCTATTTTTGTACAAATAACATTTTCTGGAGGACCTGAATAAAAATAACACTGGCAAGATGGGACAGATGCTGTGCATTTTGTTACTTTGTGTTCAATCATTGCAAATATTCTTATGTTGCCAGTATCTTGGTGTGTAAAGAAAGCAGAATTTGTCTCTCAGTTAAAAACACATATCTCTTCTCTATGCACAATTAGGCTTGTTCCTCCATGAGATTAAGTTTACACAATGCACCATTGAAAATACATTTTCTTTGTGCCAGTGAGTGGCCCAAAGCATCCAAGCATGGACCTTTCATCACGTCACTGGCCATAGGCATGCTCTCCTCTCCTACAGCAATAGCTAGAGCAGAAGTGTAAGTAGCTCAAAGAAAATATTTAGATGGTGATAAAATAGTAACTATAAACAGATAAAGCTAGACTCGATTATTTTGGTCAGTTCTTCCTTCTTTACATAAAATTAGGTTCAGAAAAGTCAGATAATAGATTTCCAATTCTGTGGATGGCAGATGTAATATTTCAGCATGTCTCATCTCCACTTACAACTTCACATTTATTGAAATTATGTTTTCCTGGCTGTTAACTGATGCAAAACCTGCAGTGCTGAGATTATCAACAATCTGAACTGCTATGTAATGGATTTTTGGAAACTGGACAGGATTTGCAGCATGCAATATCCAGCCAATATTCAAATCTCACTGTTATGTATGTCAGATAAGCAAAATGGAGATGTACAATTTCAAATTGGTTTCTGGAGTAGAAACCCCCTAATATTACTGACAGGGTAATACTGCTACCACAATGCATATTCAAATGGATGAAGCAAGAGAAATCATGGAAATCAAGTTCTGTTGATGAATTTTAAACAACAGAACACAAAACTTAAATAACAGCTAAAGCCACACTGTGACTTTCTAAAGACATTAAAGACATCTGATTTTCCTAGTTTCTTTATCCGTAAAATCAAAGGAAAGCCACAGAAATCAGAAACTCTGAAAATTTGCCTTGGTCACTTGGGATAGCAAAAATAATACAAACAAAATAATACAAGCAATGATTCCTAGAAATTCAAGGAAGAAAAAAAAAGTTTTAACAGTGAGCAACATATGCAGGGGAAATAATCTAAAATAAGTAAGGATAAGGGGATGAAAAGCCATCTAAACCATATTAATACACTAGAAGATCGACATACGTTTGAAGAAATGCCTACAGAAAGTCTATATGGTTATAAATCCTCTCCATACTACTATGCTGAGGCACCACTAACAAACCTACCTTAATTTCTAACCAATTTTAAGGAAAAAAACCCATACTGATAAATTTGATAAAAAGGACGAAGATTGCTTAAGGCCTGTAAAAGACTTTTAAAATCCTGATATAGAAGATGCAAATACAAATAAAACTCTAAATATATGCTGTAAAAACTCATCTGCTCGTTCTAAACCATGTTCAGATAGTAATTACCTTTATTATAACATAACTAAGGGTAACAGGGAAACAAAAGGAAGGGAAACAGAGAAGTCTTAAGAACAAGAAAGAAGACCTATCAAAATTCCTGACAGGAAGATACATTAGATCGGTTTCTCAAGGGATGCAGGAGAAACCCAGGGCCTGCAACTTTTAAGAGCAGAACGGACAAATCACTAGAAAAGATACAATAGGGAACAATCCTTCACAGGTAATGAGATGGGGAGCAAAACAACAGAGGTTTTTTTTCCTCTGCCCTTACTTCCTACCATTGATCCCATACCACTTAGTGTTGTCCCCAGAAATTGATCTAAATCATTGCTTAGTTAGGAATGCTGGAGAGGGGGTAGGGAGAGATATCAAAAAGATTACAGTTATGTAGAAGTGCTTATCTGCACAGGGATTAGCTGGGCTTTGTGTCTGTGGCAAGATTTTACTTGCGTATCTCTCCATAGAGACAATATTTTTACCTTTGGTTGATGACACCTTTCTAAAGATCTGGTTGATGACATCTTTCTAAAGATCAATATAGGTCAGGTGCCCATGAGTTTATGAAAACTATCAGTTTCTGATGCTAGTGAACTACTGCTGACTCACATGAGAGAGAACGGGCAGTCAGCTGTGAAATAGCTGCTCAGCCTACCACAAGGACCCACCAAGGCGTAAAGGAGACAGCTAAGATTGAGAAAAGTTTACATCAAGAACACATTAAACTTATAGATAACAAGTCCACATTCCTTTTTGGTAGCTCTGATATAGATAGTCTATAAAGCCATAGTAGGTGGCAAGTCAAAGACTTTATGCTACATAGAAACAGTAACTCTGGAGTACAGAATCACCTCAAGAGGGTACTGACAGACTTTGCCAGTCATTAGCTAAGAAATGCATGAATAGGAAAAAGTTTGAAGCACAGAAAGCAGAGAGCAGATGTTTGATAACAGCCGCAGGAAACTTAAGACTTGCTGCAGTTGAAAATGCTGTCTTCATCTGCTTCTTGCAAAGGAACTTCAGCTTTTCTTCAGTGACAGAGTCTAATCAAAGCAAATTCAAATTTCCGTCAGCTCATACACTCTCTGCTGCAGTACAGTCTTTACAGAATTGTCCTTAAAATTCATTCAGAAACTTCAGATCATGAACAAAGCTGTGGACAAAAACTGCTAAAAACTGGTGAGAACCTATTGCATCTACAGGTGAACTGCAGATGCATTATCATCTCGTTTGCTTCTGGGATGGATGCCAGGATAATTATGAAATAATTTAAGGCCAGCATCACTTACAGAATGTTTCTGCAGATATTTTCACTTGGGAACTGGACAGCTCTTTGGCTGAGGAATTAAACATGGTATTTCTTATTCCCAAACATCTAATAAAATCAGCCTGTGGAAAGCATATACAAATGCTTCCTTCTTAGTTGTCCATGGCTATGCATATGAACCCAGAAATTACCAAGTTCAAATTTGTGCATCACTGACGAGTATGATCCATGTATCCCTGAACCAAATAGCATCTATGTGATTAACATCTATGTTGTGAAAAAAGTGTAATACATAAAAAACATGAATCCTTTCTCAAACTCTATGCCAATAATACCCATTTGTGATTCTTCCAGTTTTTAGACTGCATTTAGGTGCAGATGACTGACACACAAACTTGTTTCTCATTTTCATCAATTTAAAGCCTGCTGGTTGAGATCTGCCATCATTACGTTGAACTAATTACCACTTATAGAATAGAAGAGAAAAGCTTCATCATTTAGCTCCCACAGCATTATAACATGGTTTTGACCAGAAAAGTGCTTCCATTTTCCTTTGTTGCCTCACAACATAAAATGAAGTTGGCAAGATGAAGACAAATGGTACAACAGCTTCCTGCTGATTGGCTAAAGTATTTTGTATATGTTGGAAAACTCAGAACATCCATCCTAATTGGCAGTGGACAGAACACTTTAGCAACTGTGACTGCGCAAGACAGCAATCTATCCGTTGAGGGGTCAAAGGGTGAGGTCAACAGGATAGGATGGTGATGTTATCACCTGACATATGGGTTATCTTCTATACACTGTTTATAAGATATATGACATGTGGTGAACTCTGAGATAGATACTAAAATCAGGAACTCAACATGATAAGTGAGTTGAACAAGCAAGCAAAGAGTTACTTATAGCATAATTAAGTGCCTGTGTGGTAAAATAATTGATGTGAACACAGTAATAGAGAAGGAATTAGTAACACCAGAATCAAAGTGAGATACCACTATAGAGGACAGGCAACAGACAGAAAAGAAAAAAAAAGAATTAATAAAACTTTTCATGTGTATGTAAACTTCCCCTTGAATAAAAAGTAAATTAAAGTCAGAATACAGACACAGACCTGAATCACTTCAGCTTCATTTGGAATTACTACATGACATGATCATAAAACTCCTTTCAGCTGCATTGCATTTAAAGAATTGCTGGTATAAACCTGAAAGCACTAATTCACACTTGTTGGTTCTAAGCTCCTCAGTTCTGGACAGCTGAGAAAAGGTACTGGGCTTTCAAAAATGTTTAAGAAACATTAAATGCCCCATGCCTGGCAGTGCTCAAAGCCAGGATGGATGGGGCTTGGAGCAACCTGACCTAGTGCAAGGTGTCCATGCCTATGGCAGGGGGTTGCCACTTTAAGGTTCCTTCCAACCAAAACCAGTCTGCGATTCTATGAATCATTTTAGGAGCCATTCAAATGGGAATATAACTACACAGCAATAAGGAAACACATGTAACTATCTACAAACAAATGGAGAGGGAAAACAAATATATGTATAGGAACAGAGTATGTTTTGTTACTTTGTGTGAAAGATTCCCTATAGTAATCAAATAACTGAGGTACAGATAAAATGCTTGGGCTTTTATGAGTGCCATTCTCATGATCAAGAATGATTTACAGATACTGCAGTGAAAATTCAGGTTTAAGAACTATTACTAAAACAATTTTGAACATTTTGGCAGAGTTAGGCAAAAAAGATCTCTTTAGAAGCCAGCACTTCACTGTCTGTGTGAGCATTCCAAAATCATGAGACTTGTGCCAAAATCACGGAATTTGCCTCAAAATCGTGAAATTAGACATTTTATATAAAAGTTCAACACATGTCAAAGGTAAGAATTAAGAAAACATTGTATTTTCTATGCCTCTGAGTTCACATTTTCAAGCTTTTCTTCAAAGTGTTTGGATTTTTGCTTCTTTTTTTTTTTTTTTTTTTTTTTTTTTTAACATTTTTTTTTATAATTAAAAAAGA
>NDXB01002023.1:24823-43771 GCA_002631895.1 Agapornis roseicollis
TTTTTTTTTTTTTTTTGCTTTTGAAGACTTAGCATTAAAGAATAAAAGGAGGCCAAGCTGCTTTAAAGGCACTAAATTCATGACTTTAATACCTGTCCTAACAGACAACCAGAAAACTAGTTTCTTAGTACCAGGAAGTAAAGAGGTGAAAAAGATGGTTACATAAAGGCAAAGGCTATCATAAACACCTTTTCTTCAAAGATTTGATAAAGTAATCAGAAAAATCACTGTTTCTTCACAATGGCAATAATTTTCAGTTAGTTTCTGGAAAGTTGCTATTAAATTGATTGTTAATATAGAACCAGCTTTCTACCATGCTATTTGTTGCATTCAAACTGAAAGGATGAGTGTGAGATACCTGCAGATATAGAAAAATTTCATTTGAAAACTTGAACAAAACTTTCTTGCAACAAGCCCGTTAACTGCCGTAACTATTCTGTCAGAAGACTGTTCCTACATTTAGAAGCTATCATTAGCTTCTCAGTTTCTCCAGCTACTGAAAAGCTTCTTCACCTTTCTCTGATCTTACTTCTAATGTTTCACAGAGCAGACACAGCTTCATACTTGCTTCCTGGATAGAAAGTGAACAGTGCTATACTTAATTAATGAAACAAAACCACTTAATTTTCCTGCCACAACACACCATCACTATTATAAAAACATAGCTACTTCCCTTTCAAAGGTATAAGATACATAATTAACAAACTAAAATCCTAACACTTTAAGGAGCAACACACGTTTCCAGTTCAAAGTCTATGCAAACAGCTTTAACCAATCATACAAAGTGCCATCATAGTCATTTCCCACAAGTCAGAAATGCCAAGAAAAGATAACCAATGGCAAGAGGCCTAAGGCAAGTTTTCCCTTACTGGTGACAAAGGCTAAGGGCTATCACAGCCTGATTTCTTATTGTAAGATCTGGAGAAGGATGCCTGTTCCTCCAAGTCTCCTGTCTCCAACAACTCATCACACAGAGCCAGTTCCCCAGGGGCTATGGCAGCATCTGGCACTTCTGCTCTCTGGTGGCAGCTGCAATCATTTTCAGGATAATCTCCTAAAGGCGGCATCTTTATTCAGCTACAGATGTCTTCATCTTACATCCTGTTGGATTCCTCAGGCCCATCATTGCTTCTGCATTCTGGTTTTATGCCTTTGGGTGGATTTTTCAGTCACACCATTATGTGAAAGGTACTGACAGGCATTCAGAAGATGCCAGGGAAGAATTTTTCTTAAGGACATTCATCTGTTGGTTTCCAGATCCTTTTTAACAATACAAATAAAAGCTTGAAAAATGATCCAAAGATCCAATGCTCCAGTGGACTTCCAAGCACAAAGCAATTAACAAAAATTTGGTGTTTTATGGAGAGTGATCTTTTGTTTATTTTCTACTTGCCATAAAAATCTAATTGGTTTCTCTGGCTTCTCTCTTAATAGTTATTCATTTGTTCTGTACAGAGTCAGACAGATTACCTATGAGGAACTCACATGGCCCAAAAGGAGACTATTTCATATTTCATGTAGTTACACATGGCTTAAGATGAATACTTTTTTTCAGAAGTCACTTATTCCTGATCTCTTCCATATGTAATACTGTATATCCACTCTTGCATATTTAGAGGTGATTGGGGGAAGAAAACATACACCAAAACCAGCTTTCCCAGGGACACAAATACAATACTCTTGTAATGCAGAACACACTGGTACCAGCATGAAGGCCTGCTGTAACATGTAAAAAAACCTAAATATGTTTTTTGGATCTTCAGTATCTTAAGAGAAAATGGATATAACTGGTTTCAAACTGGCCATCTTACAATGGAGTTATCCTACTGAACACCAAAATTACTGTATTTAGCAAAGGAATCCACTTGTCAAGATGGAAAAATAACAGGTATTTTGCTTGGGGCAAGAAACAGCATTACAGCTGAAAGGTTTTTTTCTTTCTTTTGTCTTAGAGATGAGATAGGAAGGATCTGTTAGAGACATGCATTCTGACTATTTTGCTGATGGTTTTTCTATCATAAAACTGTGTTTTGTAACACCTTGTTCTCAGATAAACATACACCCTTCATAAGCACTCCACCTTTCTTTGTTGGCAACAGACAGACAAAACCAATCAATTTTCTTGCAAACAGTGTATTTCTCAGTTCCATTAAGTTGATTTCATCATGTTAAAGGGAAATTTTGGGTTAATTTAAAAGTCAATATTAAGGATATTCAGAAACTAATACTATTTGTTACTAAAGCAGAGATTAGTTCTACAAGTATCCTTTTTCTATGGTTTAAAAAGAACATTTGATGTTATTCTGACACTTTGTGGTAAAGAGAAACAGCTTTTGAAGATTTTTGTTTATTATTATTATTATTATTGTTGTTGTTATTTTTGGCTAGGACCTCCATCCGTCACCCTTCTTCAACTGACATTTTTACCCTGTTATTATCCCTAATATATTCCACTGAGGGTTCTCTCTCACTGCAAAGAGGGGGAGGAGATCAGCCAAAGGCATACCCCCAACAAGTACTGCTTTCTAAGCTTGCTCACTAGTCAGAACTGGGTCAAATGGTGCTCACATGAAAGCACCTAACAAGGTCCCAGAGGAGGCTTTCCTTTAGTGGCAGCAGTGAAAAACACTATTTCTCTTCAGAGAAGACGGATACTGTCTTCCTGTGCACAACTGAGGTACTGATACTTGCCACTTTGAACTTGTTATATTCATGGATGCTTTCTGAAATGCTTATATCATTTTGGGAATTAAGTGCCTGAGATGAGGGACTCTGAGTTGAAAAGAATTTGTTCAGAGGCTAAAAATTCTGAAAGCAATGCAATAAAGCTTAGAAATTTGCACTGTTTTCTAGAAAAGCATCAAGAACAGCTTTGAATTACATATTTTCAGATCAATAAATCGTGGGAGTTTCTAACCATAGTCTTTGTTAGCTGAATTTTATCCCTCACCCCCTCTTCTTTTAAAGCTACTTTAGCATGGATTCAGATCTTATAGAAGAGATTTCTTATGGAATAATACAACATGAGGGAGTCTGAGATGAAGCAAAACTAAAAAGATAGAAGACAAAGGAGTAAAACAAATTATTTGACTCCTGTAGGATGGATAGCTGCCAAGTTTTAGTAATTAGGGTCATGTGTAAAGAACAAGGAGGATCACATCAATTAAAGAAATAAACTGTGACAAAACTGCATCAAACCAGAGAGCTACAGCTGAGCCAGAGGCTTTAGTGAAAAAAGTCCTTCACACAAAAGAGAAAATCTGACACTAATCATAGGATAAACCTCACATACACATGTGCATTAACACAGCACACAAGTCCTGCAGTATCTGATGCACTTTTATGTGTTTGAACACTCGCAGGTTCACCTATTAGCTATACAACTTCTCTGTCTCAGTAGTAAAGCTTTCTGCAACCACAGGTCAGAAAGCTTTATCAGTTGCTCAGACAGTCACATAAATTGAGCAGACTTAAGTAAGCAATAACCTTGCTTTTGAAGAATTTTTTCAAACTACTTTGTTTCAAATTATTTTTGGCATCACAAAATTATAGCTTTCAAACATATGCTGCATATGAGAGCATGGAAAAAGCTTAAAGAAAAGGTCATAGGAAAAAAAAAGAGAGATGCCTTCCCTCCCCTTCTCCCCCCACTTTAAATCCTATGAAATGAATGTTTAGCTCAAGGATTTGCTGTTCATCTCAGTGCTCCTCAAGCCTGAGGCAGGATTAGGCCAGACTCATGTTTGAACAACTGGAGAAAATCAATGGATTTTACCTTATTAATAATTAAAAGACTAATTCAGACTTTCAAGTGATTAAAACTGTGTACAAAATGGATGAATTATTGTAACTGGAAATGCACACGTGAAAAAGGTGCTCTGAAATAAGCAACATACTAAAGGAAAAGAGTAATTTTCAGGGTATACTGTAGTAGTTAAAACAGAAATAAACCATTTAGCATAGTGCAAATTAGGTATTTACATGTAGCTAAACAAATATTTTAAGTGAACTTTAATGGAAATCTTAACTAATTCCTAGGTGATGTTACAACATGCAGGGTAATTGAAAGCTGAATCACATTCTCTAAGCAGCCTATCTGTTGATAGCCTATTCTATTATTAAATAGACCAAGGGAAGCATAGAGGAAAATTACAATTTGCTGGACTAACGGAAATCTTTTAATAGTAGCAAGCATCACATAAGTGTTGAAGCAACTACTGTATTCCTTCTTCTCCCCCTATGCATAGAAAGCAATAATAGGCAATGCTTTTGCACTGTAAGAATCTTGCCTATTCAGAAACTATTAGAACATAGCAGGATCTGCCATGAGATCTGCAAGCTATGTTGAAACTTTAAGAAAGCCATTCAATTTTATCACTGAAATAAATAGCTGCCCTACTTTTTGTCTCAATAAGCAAGCTATGGAACTACAGCTTTGAAAGTTTAAATATCCTGATTTGATTTAATGTTTGTTTCTTTTACTCTTTGCCAATATCATCTTCAGGTAATTATCTATGAAAGGAACTTCTGCTATGCCATCTAGTTTGGCTATCTTTATATAGCAGGATATGTAAAAAACCTCTTATACAGCATAGACTTACAAATGTTACTTAAAATATTTCATCAATTGAAGTATTCAAAGTGTGTGTTACAGACAGCAGAAGGTTAGAGTATACATGGGTACTTCAAAAGCCAGTAAACTTGTTAGTTGAAATGTAATGTTCATACTGTCAAGAGAACCAGAAACTTCCCTTTTGTTGTAGGAAAAATTCCTTTCAAACTCTAAGCATGAGAACAAGACACAAACTCAGCACTGAGAGGTTTCTTTGTGCCCTTTCAGAATACATTTCCATTGTGCATCATGTGCACACCGTAATAAAACATGCAGAGGGAACAGCACATTAAAAGTGAGAAGTGTGGGCTCCATATATATATGTATACACTATAATATATATATGTATACACTATAATTATACATACACTATATATATATAAACACACATTTTTATAAGTAAATCAATGAACTACAAAAGCTGGACCATTATCACAATTTACATTACAAATTGTATGCCTGCTCTGCAAGATCAGATTATGCTCTCCCACAAAGCTTCCATACAGTCAAGCTTTGTGCCACAGATCCAACCCATATAAATCACTTAGATATATGAAGTCAAACGATCCCATCAAGCAAGCTGCCAAAAGGACAAACGTTTCACAGAACAGGAAACGCTGTTCCAAGTTCTGTGCTCAAGCCCCTCTCCCTGTGCTAGCTGAACTGGCAGTTTGTCTGCCTGTATCTCATTAGATCAGGATGTTTGAGCAGCTGCTTGAAAAGTTTTCAGAAACACAATTTGGCCTTGATAAAAGCAAAATCTACTTCCCATGTCAGAATCCCACATTGCTCTGAATAAAATCCATACCCACTGCATTGAGGTCAGGCTTAGCCCTTCTGCTCTTTCTCACCAGAAAGCCACACTTGTCACTCATCTTTCTGGCAAGACTTAACGAGCCACTCCTGCCATAATGAATCAGCAGGAATCAGTAAGCATCTCCATAGAGAAGTGTAACACTTGCTAACAAGACAGATCTACAGAAGAAACCTTTGCCCTGCTGTACAGTGGATTTTTTATTTATTATTCCAATTTAATTTGGAGCACACAGATGACAAGAATCTAGGAAAATAGGAAGACTTAAGAGTCTTCACATCCCTCAGGAAAAGCTAGGCCTTTTTTTCTTCCTCCTGTACACATCACTGCTGTATTTTTAGCTATACAATCTCACATTCTAAGCTCAGCATAGAGAGATTCATGTATTTGAATTAAAGCTAAATAAAAGGCACAGCAACTTCTCACAAGATTCTGCCTTTCTCCATTTCTCTGCCAATCCCAATAGCATTTTCAAATCCCTGCTCAGTATGCACACTACCTACTTCTTCTGCCTCCCCCAAAGCATTGCCATCTAGCCCATAATTACCCATCTGGAATTATAAAAACAATTGCGGTGTAGGGAAAATTCTATCAAAGAGACAGTCAAGTGAAATTAAAGTTGGCAATTCACAGAATACATGCAAGAAATTACATCTGAGATGCTGTAAAACTGCTCACTTGTCAAAAAAAAGGGAGAATATTGGAAAATCAGGATGAAGGAAATGAAACGCATCACTAAGGGATTTGACAACGAGAAAGCCCAAGTTAATGACAAATGCAGACGAGATCATTGGGTAGTGGACTTTAAACCTTTCAAGGCACAATTCTGACAATAGCTAACTCTTTGTCAGCTTTCTAAACATGGCAGTATCAATCAACATGTAATTCCATTGTTTTAATTCTGACCTAAAACTACTAAATCCCCCTTCCACTTAAGAGTTACTTTTCAAGAATTTTACTCCTTCTGGAAGACACTGACAGTTTCCATTTGGTATACTGAAAGTGGGTTTTTTTCTGTTTTATAGTCAATTTACTGTAAAAGGCAGGCTGTAAAAGGACATAAACTGAAATGCTGTGATAACATCCCAGCTCAAACTGGAATTTAGCATCTACACCCAACACAGTGAGAAAGATTATCCATGGACAAATACCTTACTCAAAACTGAAAGAAACCCAGCTTTCCTCCTGCACTTTTGCAGAATAGCTTTATTTCTTCTTCATAAGATACAAAATATAGGGAAAACCTGTGCTGGAGACAGCTACATTATTGCATTAAATTGCTTTATCTTATTGATGTCCTCACTAGCTGGCTACCAGAAAATAGTATGATTTAGGAAATAAAACGATCATACATAGATACAATATATACACATACACAGAGCTGACAAATGATTACATACACACATACCAAAAGCTGCCAAATGATTACACTTGATTTCTGCATGTATTAAAACCATTTAAGTAGTGGAAGCTAATTCCTGTACTTGAAAAGGTGTCCAAACATACAGTAGGTCATTATTAACAGCAGAAACCTGACTTTACTGAATTAAATAACTTGACTTCCACTGACTACAATGGACAGTGTGGATTTCATCCACTGCAAGTAAACAGTAATTCTTATTCCATGTTTAAAAGGGCTCTACCTCCCTGTGAAGCCCATCATAGTTTAAGAAAAAGTGAATAGAAATATTTAACAATATTTTAACACTATTTAATTATAATTTTCCATTGCCTGTTCTATGCCATTCTTATTGTCCTTTATGGGTTTACTTGAGCAGCCGTGGCCCTAACTTTGCTTCAGCTTTGCTCTTATTTGCTTCAGCAATCAGGATTCATTCTAGTGAAGGACAGCATACCTTACTTAGTAGGCATGTGAATAACAGTTATTGCTTGAACAGTATTTCATGTAAAAGGACCTTATCATATGATTATTTGTTCTTTTCCAGAGAGCTTTACTTAGCACCAAACCTCAGACAAAATCTGTGACTGCTACTTAGATTTTCAACAGCACAGCAGCAAACTGTTGAATGCTCTTCAGAGGTTTCCCATCAAATGCTGGGTCATACTCAATGCATTGTTTTTAACAGCAAGTAGAGCATTATCCCAGTGAAGTGTCAGCACCAGTGGCTCACACGAACAAGAAACTAACCTTTCTTACAAACAACGGGGGTCATTTCAGGGAATATTGGGACAACCTAACTACAACGTCCCAAAAATGCTTTCGGAAAGGGAGATAAGCAGGACTAAAAAAAAGTCTTCATATATAGATACAGTCAGGTTTTAGATCACTTCTATACCACATGGATGCAGCCCACTACAAAGGCAGCACATCAAGAAGAAGCTGTCAGGGCCCAGTGGCAAGCCCAGGCCCCCCACATGCTCTACCATAGCCAGGCTAGAGCACAACACTGCTGCCCACATCCCCTGGCCCCAACCATGGGCCCTGGCATGGCAGAAGGGAAGGGGCAAGCAGGGGGAAGTAAAAGATGGAAGAGGTGGGAACCTTCATTTTTCATGTCAGAAGGCAGTGAACAGTAAGGCTGGCAATCTACCGCACCTGAAGCGTAAAGAGGTTTGGGAAATATTATGTAATATTCAATTCCAACCACTTAAGGCTATCCTGGCACTAAGGCACCAAATAGCTATACTTGAGTTCAACAGCTACAGAGCTTGTGCAACAACTGCTGCTTCCCTCCCATTCCTTCTTCCATTTTGCTATCACAGTGCAGTAGTTTGTGATCACATCATGACGCAGCTCAGGCAGCCTAATCTACCACATCTTCTCTTGTGTCCTTCCTAAATACACACTGAGTGACTGCTCAGTGGAACTGAACTGTGGTTCACAGCGTGGGGCTATGAATATGTCTGCCAGCACACCTGAGGGAGACAGTGTGCCATAGCCTGGCAAGAAACAATGGATACAGGAACATTTTCAGAGGGTACTGCTGCCAAATATGGCAACTTGCTCATAATTACAGGCTGTCTAGCATGGCCTTCCCATATTTCATGACAAACCGCCTTTGTCATAGCTCTTTTTGGAGTACCACTGTCCCAAACTGTAATTGTCTTGCTCTTCCAAAAGTCAAATCTCTGTTCTCTAGTCCTACAGTTTGAGACTCTAATCATCTCTTTCATATGCTCTGGTCTCTTCTTTCATTTGCTATGTTTTATCCTCCTTTTAAATTTTAGATGAACATTTAAAATGAAATAAACAGAATAAATACATTAGTGCACACAGAAGCTATGTCATGCTTTAGCACTGCATAACAAAAACAAGCAACTTACTGGTCGTTCAACTTTACAGCTCACAAGGGAATGCTTGAAATACATGCTGCAGAAAAGGATTGTGGAAAATGAAAACCTTTCAGTAGTTACGTTCAAAGTAAAAGAAAAAAGAAAGAAGGAAAAGCAAGCATCAGCTTTACAGCACAGATTTGAGGTCCACTATATTCTCCTTGGTCAAGAGATTTACCCTATTGAGCTCTGCTGCTCTTTTGTTATACCAAATCAGAAACCAGTCAGCCAAGATTTCAGACTTGTCTGCCCTCAGGTCCAACGCCTGGTTCCAAAATGTCCCAAGTCCTGCCTGAAACATGACCATGTTTTGTCTTCATGCATGGCAAGGGACATATAGCTGTCCTGTGAGTCTGCATGCTGCACTGCAGTGACCCTGGACAAGTTGAGGGAAAGGTTAGGAAAAGTGGGTGTAAGAGAGGTTATCTAAAAACAAAAATGGGGAAAGGTGGGTTTAAAAGAGGCTACCTAAAAAAGAAAACGGGCAAACAGGATAACCAGTCCTTATGTAAAGACTGCACAGCTGCCCTCCCTCTGATGCTATCTCAGTGCACTAACTACAAGACCACTTCCTTCAGTTTTTGCTTTAAGAAAGACTTCGCTTTAAGTAGTCACAGGTCCAAGCTTATGATTATCTAGCTGTGGGTGTTGTATACGCTGTAGCACTTGCCTCAAGGGAATGACAAATGTCAGTAAGATGCAAAAAATAGACCCAGCGTGAAATCAAAGGAATACAGGAAGTTTAGAAGGCATCATTTAAGAGCTTCTCATGCAGAGTCGCTCAACTGAAAACAGCTATGCAATACACCTCAGAAGATCTAAGTGAGACACAAGAGATTGAAAATCTGATAATGGCTTTAAGGGCTGGCAGGGCATCCTGGAATACTTTAAACCTCCTATAGATTCCATGGAAACAGGAAATGTAAGGACAGTGTCGTAAGCATTTTAAAAGTCTGATTTATAAAGAATTCAGGAAAAAACACCAGTGTCTTGTTAGGGGGAAAAAAATACCCTGTGATCTCAAAGTCTTTGCGTTGAAGAGAAAAAAGGGGCATCAAAAGACCAGGGTTTATCACACTTGCCATTTGGGACTGTGCTAATCAGCAGAGGGAAACAGAAGCACATTCATCTTTGCACAGACTCGCCACTGAAATAATCTCTGCAACACCCACTGCTCTGATAAAAAGGACACTTTAGCCTAACACAGCTTTAAGGCCAAGCAGTACATGAAAACAAAGCATGGTTATTTCTGTTACTTCTTTGGTTTCCCCAGAATCCCCATCTGCTGGTTTTCTTTATCATTTTTTTCTTTCAACTCTTGTCTCTTTTGTGTTGCTTTATTTTTCAGTTCCTCGATTTTATGCATTACTGAAGCCATTTCCCCTTACTTTTCTCTTTACCTCTGCAGCTCTAATCACGAAAATGATACCTCTTCCTCCTCTAAAAGAATTCAAACCAAATATCTCAGGACCATAAAACATATAATTAGCTTTTTTTCTCTCTAGAATGAAATATTTAAGAAAAATAGCTCACAGCTTCAATTTCATGATAGATTCAAGGACACAAATTTAAATCAGGACTTTGCAGTTTGTGCCCACTGAAAATTTAACTTTTGAAATTATTTTAGAAGCCTGAATATTCTGAAGAAATATCGTAATATAAATATAATACCATATTTATGATAAAATAGTACAGAACCTGGAAAAGACCACTAAGATGTAAAAAATAAAAGGTAACAAAATATTTCACAAGGGAAATGCAAAAAGGAGAGCATACATATTTCATCTTAGTTAGGCAACAAAGCCTACTTTGGTATTTTGGTATTACCAGAACGCAAACTTTTCTGTTTACTTCTGCCCTCCCATGACCCACTCAATTTACATCCTTGTATGTAATAAACCAGAACTCTTTTTTTGCTTTATCCATTTGCTATTGCTGTTCACGACCCCAGAAGAGAAGCTCAGATACAATTTTTATTTCAAGCAATATTAAGAAGTTAAAAATCAACTTTTTCATATATTAGTAACAAAAAAGGTCAACAAAACTTTAAAGTAAATTGGCAAAAAAATCATTGGGAAGCTTCATGAAAAGTGAAAGTCCACAGTTGTTTCACCTATGGATATTCCCTTTCCAATACAAAATACTGCCCCTCGAGTGCTTCAGAAAGCAATTAAACATATTGGTTGATTTGCTCTGTAAGAATAACTTCAATGAGCAGAGATTATTTCCTCTTAAGTTTTTGGGTACAGAAGAACTATTAAGAACTTCTTGTACAAACTCATGATACTGTTATTTGGAAATTATACTCATAGAGCCTGTTTTACCCAGACTACACAACTGACTCCTATGAATAGCCCTGTATGGCTGATAAAATCCAACCTGTCCATATCAGTTGCCATCCCCCAGGTTGTCACTATGTGATCCCACCTGAAACAGCATATAAAAATTGTATCAAACTGGTTTTCACTGCGTTTCCTGTCCTATTTTCTAGACCCAAAGGTCAACAACAAACATTTTTTGACCCAAAGCTTCCTGCTAAGCAGGAAGCTAACGTGAACTATAATATCCTACATTAAATACTGCAAAGTTTTGATGAAATACAAAACAAGTGCTGTTATTTGGTCACAACTGTTATATTTGTTTTAAATCAAGCCACTTTCACAGTTACCTAGGAGTTTCAGATTAACTAGAATTGTTTAATCTCAAAAGTGTGCCTGACAAAGTCCTGGAAATGCTATCACACAGACCTGTTGGACCATTAACAATCCAACAAATATACTGGGGATTTTGATTCAAAGTAGCAAAAATGAATGTAATACAGCTAGCTAGAAATGACCAGAAGAGACCTTACCTCTTAATACGCTTCTGTGGTTCATGGCAGTGTCACTTATGCACAGGTGACCTGTCCAGGACCTATTCACGTATGACATACACCATGCCAAGTGCAAGGTCCTACACCTGGGTTGGAGTAATCCCCAGCACAGCTACAGGTTGGGCAAGGAGGAGATTGAGAGCAGCCCTGCAGAGAAGGACTTGGGGGTGGTGGTCAATGAGAAAATGAACATGAGTCGACTGCAGTGTGCGCTTGCAGCCCAGAAAGCCAACCATATCCTGGGCTGCATCAAAAGGAGCCTGACCAGCAGGTTGAAGGAGGTGATCCTGCCCCTCTACTCTGCTCTTGTGAGACCTCACCTGCAGTATTGTGTGCAGTTCTGATGTCCTCAATATGAAAAGGACATGGAGCTGTTGGAACAAGTCCAGAGGAGGCCATGAGGATGATCAGGGGACTGGAGCATCTCCCATATGAAGACAGGCTGGGAAAGTTGGCACTGTGTAGCCTGGAGAAGGCTGCGTGGAGACCTCCTAGCAGCCTTCCAGTATCTGAAGGGGGCCTATAAGGATGCTGGGGAGCGACTCGTCATTAGGGACTGTGGTGAACAGGACAAGGGGTAATGGGTTCAAACTTAAACAGGAGAGTTTTAGATTGGATATAAGGAAGAAATTCTTTCCTGTGAGGGTGGTGAGGCACTGGAATGGGTTGTCCAAGGAAGCTGTGAATGCTCCATCCCTGGCAGTGTTTAAGGCCAGGTTGGATGAAGCCTTGGTTGGTATGGTTTAGTGTGAGGTGTCCCTGCTTATGGCAAAGGCGCTGAAACTAGATGATCTTAAGGTCCTTTCCAACCCTAACTATTCTATGATTCTATGACATGCACTGGCACCTACTAATTCAGCACTGGTAACTGCATAACTCTCTGATCAAACAAAGGTACCAGAGATTCAAGGCAAGGTCCAGTTATTTCTGAACGCATACCCCATAATAGGGGAAAAGCCATAGAGCAGACAGCACAGGTCATGCTATTGCAGCCCAACTTTTTATCCACTTATGTTGAATTCCTGTCAGTAGCCACCCCAAATATTAATCTGGAAACAGAAATGAAACATAAACCAAAGCTTCTTTTCTGCTGAGTTTTCTTACAGAAAAAACAATCTCTGTCCTGAAGTTAATGGTGTGTATACCCACTTCATTATATGCTGAGAGGCATTAACAACAATCCTCAGCTAGGACAGCTGAATCAGGAAAATCTTGTTAGTATTTCTGTTGGAAACTTCATAACGTCCTATGGACACCATTTTCTCAAGAGCCTTGACCAAGCTGAGCTGGCAGGCAGCAGCAGCCAGGTGAATGTACGGCTGAATGTCCTGCAGGGAGCTGACACAGATGGGACCACACAGTGCCCTGCGTGAGGATGCAGTCACGGTGCTCAGTGCCACGCTGACAAAACTGGGTTAAACAGGGCGCTCCTCTGATCCGTTCTGACAGTAACTGCAGTCTTAAGATAGAGTGTTAAAGAAATAGCATCAAATCCAAATTGACCCAAGACATATCTTTTGAAAAGGGAATCAGACAAAAGGAGGAATTAGCCAAAAAAACCCAACCCTAAGCATGCCAATATTAATCACCGCCACTCCCAGCATAAGTGCCTAAAAATAGCTTTAATTTATATTTTTTAATTTAATGTTTTAAAATTATTATTGCTTTTTACATATGATTTTTTAAACTCTTCTTGAAAATAAACTGCATTTGATAGTGGCAGAATTTTAACAACACAGAGTATCGCTCTACAAGTTTAAAAAACATACTATGCTGCTGCAGATTTTGGTCCTGGCTAGTTTGGTCTAGTACCTGACAGCATGCTCTGCGGCTCACTGCACTAAATAAGTGAATAAATACTTAATGCTTGAATTTTTGTTGCCAAATCATGGCACTGTGAATGGGAGAAGGCTAGTGAGAGAATCATGATGTGTTAAAAGTGAAACCTCTTTGTTTCTGTTTTGAAGGAGGATATGCAAACATGAATCATACATCTCGCTTTTGCTACAGTAACTCAATCTCCTCTGCTTGGTTAAATAACAGACACTTGGCACGTATAAAATTGACATTCTTGCCAAGAACTGAAATTTGCAGCAACTCTGAGCTCTGTTGAAACCCCACTGTTGATACTTAAGTTGTACACAGCACTCCACCAGGATCAGCTGCAACATGTTAAATGAGTGTTCAGCATCAGAATGACTATTTAAATCTCTCTCCATCTCTGAAACAGTCATACTAAAGCTGAAAAGAAAGCTTTTGAAAAGATCTTCAGGAGAACAGAAGGTTCTTTATGCATTGTACTGCATTAAAAAACACCATAAAGGTAGACAAAAATGCCAGAACCCATGCAAATTCATAAGTTTTTTCTAATAGCTGCATCAACACAAAATCAACGCTTGTGTGGTACTCCAGAAAAACAGGGAAAAGCCAGAGGTGCTGCAAGTATGTCTTAAAAATAAACAAAACAGCTTGTCTTGTGCTTTTTAATCAACCTCACTCAATGGAAGTGAAATATATAAAGAATGTCTAGACAGCTAACCCTATCTCTATCAAGTTGCTATGGGACTCCAAACAGTTGGCAGCAAATTTTTCCTGAGTGCTACCAGAATATGATTTCCGAATTTGTGTTACCATTTGGGAAGGGAGAAACCAGGCTTCCATGTAACTGATTCAGTGCTAATGTACTTCCTTGTTCTTGTTTAGCTCCAACAGAGCTAAACAGAAATGACTTTAAGATCCCTTTCTACATATCTATTCACTGTGAATAAATCCATCTGCAGCTTTATCCCATTCAAGCATTCTGTGAGCTTACAGCTTCATCTTTCCCACAGAGCTAAGTCTTTGCATATAGAGAGTAATTCATTGTTTCTATACTTCCCATGCAAACATTTGCTTGATCTGTATTTCTAGCTACAGGCTGTTCAGAACTGCATATATGCACTAACTAGAGGTGCATGCAGTAGTGGTGTACTGCCTATTGTGCATTTTGAGGCAGAACCAGCAGTGCCTTTACTTTGAACTATGAAACTATCCAAGTGAAGACAAAAGCAGGCTAAACATACATTCGGGACAGCCACCAGTTGGAGAGAGAAAACAGCTATAATTTTTCATATTGTTCTGATTATAGCATTTTATGATTTAATTGAGGATGCCATTAGTTCAGGAGAAATGACAATTATAACCTTTACATTGCTGATTAAGGATGCTGGAGGACAATTAGGTAGCCAGTGCTGCTCTGGTTTCTCAACTAAGCAGCTGAAGGATAGTTGTGTCTTGGAGCAACTTTATTTGAAAGAATTGATATTTCCTCTTTATTAATATGGACTATTTTAGTAATAATACATTTGTCACCCTTCAAATTTGTATACCTAAAACTTATCTGTCTTATATAAAAGACCCAGTATCTTCAGTGAAAGAGCAGCGATGGACTTGCGTTTATGACCTACAAAACCAGAAATGACAAGTTAGCTTTTTAGTTTGCTACTACTTCTTTGCAACTACTGGTAAAAGAATACCCTCAATATGGGTGCCTAGTACTATTTTAGATGCCTGGGTATATCTATGGCATCTGTATAGGGCTGGCAAATATGATTTAAGGGAAACCCACTCCTGGGTAGGTGGAACTCATGGAAGAGGTGAATATGCAATGGCTTCTAAGATAGTAATATTAATAGATAATAGCCAGTGGTGACACAACTGACTCCTAGTGAAGTGAGCCGATGGGATTCAGCGCAAAATGTAGACAGGTCAACATGTGAGAGCAGTGTCTGTGCTCCTATGACAGTCAAGAAGATCTAGTCAGTACAGTCAAAGGGGTCTAGAAAGATTCAGTAAGCCAGCCAGAAGATGTCTGCTTTAAGATGTTTTCTTGGTTCTATTAACCTTACTGACTGTAAATAGAATTTTGATACGTAGCTCACCTTAATCTGAGTCTTCCCCAACTGTCTCTCTGCATAGACTTGCATCAGAAAGCCATAACCAAGCCTTCGAATTGATTAAATAAATGCTTTCCCTACCCACTGTGAAATTGCTACGGGCATTATCATTACACAGGCAGAAGGTATCGCAAATGACAATACATTTGGCGGTTCTGGATCTGGCTGGCTGTTTCCATCCCGGTGGCAGAGCGGGGCCTCTCCCTGGTATGCACTGACCCCTTCCGGAGATCGGGACTTCCTCATGCCTTCAAGGAGCTCAGCTTGCCAGGGGTGACTCAGGTCACCTTTGCTTCCCCATGTCCCTGCCTGACAATTTTTCCCTGAAGTGACACCGCTGCAAGCTATAATTTCTGCAGCTTACTCCATCAAAAATATCTCTTAGACACATCTTTTCTCCAGGTGTAGTGGAACAGTAAGGATATAACTGATTTGCAAGCTACCTTTTCTAATTCCTCACAGTTTTGCTCTTAAAGCTGTCAATTAATAAAGGAACCATCGCTATTTAATACCTATTAAGCTATAGCTCTGATAAAGAATTCTGTAACTGAATTATAAAGTTCCATATAATGATGAACTCGATTATTATTTCTGGTGCAAGAGAAGCAATTTCTATAATACGAAGGGTTAAATAAATGTCAGTAGTTTGTTCATGTTCATTAAAGAAAGAAAACATCTAAAAGAGCATTGGAAAGATCTAATTAAGATAATTTGTTGTGTTCGGTTCTTTCTTTTTACAATTAGGACAAATCTGTGGATTATTTTTTTTTTCCTCCTGAAAAAGTTCTAGGATTATTACACATTGCACTTTAATTATGTACTTACTCCAACGAAATGCCACATCTGAGTCACAATTTAGATGCGGTACAATAAATATACAGAATTACTGCAGGAAAATCTCCATTGCATTTAAGAACCAAGGAGGTGCAACAAAGTCTTTCCTAATTCAGTCAGTTTTTAAATATATGTGGTATTTATTGAAGAAACTAACAAAAACTTCCAGAGCTCCCCTTTAAAAATACATTTTTTTGTCAGTTGAGATGTGAAAAATCTAGCGAGACACCCTGCCTGACTTCTAATCTTTGAAGAAAAGTAAACCCAGACCTTCTTCCCCACCATTTCTTCCCTTCCCTTTCTCAGAATACTACACCAACTTAGCAACTGCTCACAAAATTTGGGGTTTCTTTTAGAAGGGATCTTTACTTCATGGGATAAAAAATATCCACTTAGTTGCAGCTGAAGAGTCCTTCAAAGCAAAGTCTACAACTCCAGGAGAGAAGGAAGCAGCAAACTAGTAAGATGCTCTCTTCCATTTGAAATTTAAATTTGCTTACAAAAGGCAGGCTTTCTGCATTTAGGATTTTTGACAAAATGCTATACCTTGTCTTTCTTATCTCTGAACCCTAAGGCTGGCAGGCTCAGAAACAAAGGCTGGTCACATACACTACCTAGGGTTGAAAGCTTAGTAGTTAAGAAGAGCGTGGTTCCTTACTGCCATTGTGATGTTAACAAGCATTCCCAACTGTGAAAAGTGGCTGCAAAACTCTTCTCGGGTGACACTGTCTTTTTCTTACGTTTCCTGAGACAAATGAATCTGAAGCAAAAGACAATCTGAACACAGACAAATACACCTGATTTAAAACAGCATCTTCAGCACTGGAACCGAGCATACTGAAGGAAAGCAAATTATGACTTCTGTACATACAATAACGATTAAACCAAACTAGGAATTGCTTAAAGTTTATAGGTTTTGCTTTAAAGACCCCATACAAACTTTTCTTGCTATCTCCATAAGTCTGCTTCAGTTCATATTCTTGACTTGCAACCAATTTAAGTTAAAAAGCCTTCACTGAGGAAACGACAGAATCAGAAGCACTGAACTGTGTCCTTAGCTAAGATTGCCTTAAGCAACTGGCCTCAGGGAAACTGACCTACAAGCACACGTTTTTGTTGAGCTTAATGAGATTCGGGTGGCGCTCCAAACATAAGGAGGGTAACTCAGATGTAGTCGTAATCTGTGAGAGACAGCGATAACACACTCCAGTAATTCCACAGCCAATACACCTTCTAAAATACTTACCAAGGGAAATACTCCTATTGTAAAATATTATCCTACAAACCCCACCTTAAAAATGCACAACAATAAAAACTCATGTAAGTTGTTTCTAAGAACATTTCAGAAAGAAAAGAAAATTAGAAAGGAAATATATGAAAGGGAAAATACTGAAGGACACAAAATAGCACAAGTTAGAGGATAAATGTATTACATTAATCTCAAAATTAAATTACTATCTTCACACTCTAGATAGCTCTNAACATTACATTTCAGAAAGAAAATTAGAAAGGAAATATATGAAAGGGAAAATACTGAAGGACACAAAATAGCACAAGTTAGAGGATAAATGTATTACATTAATCTCAAAATTAAATTACTATCTTCACACTCTAGATAGCTCTGTACTGGAATATGTTCTTGCAAGACGTTTAACAGAAAGCATGCAAAGCCAGGAAAAACATATGCCTAGTAAGTAGACTGCAGCCTTAATGTCCTATGTTGTTGATGTCAGCCCTGCAGGATTCTGATTTTTCTGTCAACATGGGAGGGTTAAAGTTTGCAAGTATCTATTAGAAATAGTTTGAGTACACAAAGAAGAATCACAACCAGAGCATTACTGTCTCATATTCATGACACCTTAAAATGTGTATGTGAAAGTAGTACCCTACTATCCATTGAGGAGTTAATACTTAATGTTGTTTAACAACAAAATGATGGTGAGGAAATAGTTTAACACATACAGCATGGCTTTTCTGTGTTGTAAGCTGTTCATTAGACTATCATTCAACTTTACAGATATTAAATGTTTCTCCCTCTCTATCCCTGCTCCCAGAAAAACCCTGCAGATACACATAACATACACAGAAATACACAGATGATACATTGCAAGTAACTCTCAAGTACTGGTGAGCTTTGGTACTCCAATGGTTAACTGGAATGTAGCATTCCTTTGAGAGGATGAAAGGAATAAAGTTCTGGAAGCCAGAGGTAATATTTCAGCCTCAGATTTTATTAGACACAGTTTCGTTCCTAAGCATAGTATGTCCCACAGAGCTAGAGAAATTACTATCTCCGGTTCTCAAAGACTGGAATCCTTCATCTCTCTCATAATCCCTCAGTAAGAAACAGAAAATCACTTTCAACATCTCCATAACACCTTTAATTTTTCATGTTGAATGCTCTTTTTATTGCTCGTCTAAGAAAGGTGCCAAAGTCTCAGTTATTACTTATTAGTCCATACCAGTCTATTACTTCTTTTAAAATACGATGCTTTCATTCTCCAACTATTTGCTTTACACATTGCTATATACATATATATATATATCAGCCTATCACTCTTTTTTTTTTTTTTTTTTTTTTCAAAAA
>NDXB01002024.1:0-19687 GCA_002631895.1 Agapornis roseicollis
GTCCAGAGGAGGCCACGAGGATGATCAGGGGACTGGAGCATCTCCCATATGAAGACAGGCTGATAAAGTTGGGACTGTTCAGCCTGGAGAAGAAAAGGCTGCATGGAGACCTCCTAGCAGCCTTCCAGTATCTGAAGGGGGCCTATAGAGATGCTGGAGAGGCGATCTCCATTAGGGACTGTAGTGACAGGACAAGGGGTAATGGGTTCAAACTTAAAGAGGGGAGGTTTATTGGATCTGAGGAAGAAATTCTTTCCTGTGAGGGTGGTGAGATGTTGGAATGGGTTGCCCAGGGAGGTTGTGAATGCTCCATCCCTGGCGGTGTTCAAGGCCAGGTTGGATGAAGCCTTGGGTGACATGGTTTAGTGTGAGGTGTCCCTGGTTATGGTAGGGGGGTTGGAACTAGATGATCTTAAGGTCCTTTCCAACCCTAACTATTCTATGATTCTACGATTTCAGGAGGAGAGATTCAGGAGTGTGGGGTCTCTAAGGTAAGTCAGTACATAGAGCACAGAACTCCATGTCTTGAGAACCGAAAAGCTCCATGGATATCACTTCAGTGACTTATCTTTCATCACACATATATTTGCTATCCGGCTCATACTCTCCTAGCAGAACTGGGGCTATTTTACTATTTTATACAGCAGGTAGCACCATGAGGACTTGATTTTATGGGCCTCAAAGTCCAACAGTAATATATATAATTGTACAGACAGTGATTTCCCAGGTTCTGTAGAATTGTTTTGTTACCGGTTTTCATCAGCATCAGACTGGAAATATGGCAAAGATAAACTTTGTCTAGATGTCCCAAAGAAACAGGTGCCATTAAGATAAGACAACAAGTATTAAAAGCCTCTCTGTATTACTAGTAACCCATAAAAGAAACAGTAATACTCAGTCTCTTTTTAGCTGTGTATAAAAACATATCATAAAAATAAAAATGCAATGTGTAGGGTGACAGGCATTTTCATAGTTCTTATGTTGTGTTTTAGCCACACAACCAACATTCATTTTAATGGCAGTCAAAGCACTAAATCCCTATGTGATGCTTCAAAAACTCATGCACAAACATGTAGTACCTGGAAAACAGAATTCGGAATTCACTGTCAACTAAATGAAGAACTGTGGAAACTCACAGAGGTAGAGGCAGTGCCACAGAGAAACATACAGGTATGTATTTGCATTCTGATTTGTACTCCATCTGTCACAGGAAGCCCTCCTGCGTAAGACTTTATAGGAAAAATGCTGTAGGAAAAATCTGGCATAGTCACATTAGAGGTTACATTGCTATAATTTTGGACCAATGTAAAATTATCTCCTCTCTTGTCACAACAAGCAATTCAAAGTTGCACTTGTCAGCCACCAGCAGACTATGGATCTTCCCCTTGTATGTAGGAAAAGAAGTTCATATTGGGGTTCCACGCACAGAGAGTCTCTACATGGCTTCTCCTTGCTGTGTAGTTGAGGTCTGGATGGATAACTCCAGGCAGAATGTGATAAATTCTGTTAAGCAGCCACACTGAAGTCATGCTGTGCTCAAAAATCTTAAGTGAAAGAAGTAAATACACCTTCTATGTAAAGGTAAGGATTTATGAATACTATAAATAGAATCTTAATAGTCTAATAAAATAATTACTATCAGTCAGATCTAATTATTTCAAAAAGACAAAAAAAGTTAAACACACAGTTCTTAGTTTCCAGCCTTTTTTCTTGGTGTTATATTCATTTTCTACTGCTCCTATGGGTCTTAGTGGTAGCGGTTTCCACTTTGTTGGAGGGAAAGGGGTAGAGAAAATCATAAGCGTCCATATTCCTTTGCCAGGAGGTATAATATAATCTTGGTCATAACTTTGATTACTTGTTAAGAAGGATAAAACCTGGGTCCCTCCTACCGACAAGGGCTTTAAGCAAGGGTGACCAACCTAAGCCCTTGAAGAGATTGCACATTCTATGCACAACTCTTGCACCACAGGTCATAATATATTGCACAGGTGGGGACTGCTGGGTCCAAGCAATGGTGCACATAGCTCTGCATCATTTGCGCTGAAGGGCAGGAGCTGGAAGCAGCTGGCCAGGATATACATCCAAGAACTCTTTCCATTATCAACTAACTTGACACTTCATCAAGCTTATCTTAGTACCAAACTCAAGCAGTAAACTCAAATGTTTTTTTAATAAAGCCAATGTAAAACTAGGGTATGTATTGTGCTGCAGCATCTGCTTGAAGAGGAAGCGAAAGTCTCAGAGCACTTGAACTGTATCCTGGATAAGACAATATAAGGTCTTGCCACAGTCCTGTGCAGGGAAAAAGAAAGGGAACTTACTCTCCAGTTTCATGCTGAGACTTGTTTGCTGCAGCAAAGTGAAAGCAGTAAGACACAAAAGGCTTTTCTTATTAGTAACTTTTCTCTCGGTATGGTATTTCTGCACTTATCAAGGAGATCAGTACTAAGATGCAGACCACAGTTGCTACTGTCAAGGTTTTTATATAAATATTCTCTGAGTCCTGATAGCTTTAGCTCAGTGTGAAATCACCTAGTGTGTTGGTCTGCTCAGAATATTGTGTATTCCATTGACACATAAGTAAAATGTAACTGGTGATTTGCCATTGTACCATAATCTTCAGAACTATGAATGCCTCCAAGTCTGTGTGTTAACAGAGCATAAGGGTGGTTACATCAGGCAGGTCACAGCTCTGTCTCCCTCTGTGTCCAGAGGGCAGTAGCAGGCACATCAGGATGAATATAAAAAGGGGGCAAGCACATAGTGGTATTTCTCTATATAGAGGCATAACCTCTTGTCTCCAGTGACTTAAAATTTAGGGATGTCAGGGTCTTTTTAAGTTAAAAAGAGGGGGATTAAAAAAAGGGGGATGAGAGTGAAGGGGGAGGGGGAGTAAGAAGAGAAGGAAAAAAGAAAAAGAAAAGGAAAAGAAAAAGGAAAAGGAAAAGTTTTAAATTAATGCTCTAAAACCAGAAGATCCTCACTGGCATAATGGCTGAGTTTGAAACCTGCCCAGAACTGTGCTACTTACAGCATACACTGCTGTAATAATTCCTAGCAATCATATACTTTGGCTCCTACAGGAGAAACTGGATCTTCTTCTGTAGGATTTATGGATTACAGCTGTAGCATTTGAGAATAAGCTGACCTTGGAATGGAGTTTAGTGTTTAAAAAAGCCTATGTACCTGAAGGTGAAAGAGTATGTCAGGTCTGGTTTGGACTGAAAGCCTGGGTTGCATAAAGGTTTTTTTTATCAGCTCTCTGATGACTTATTTGCAAAATGGGAGGATGGCTTATGTATGGCTGCCTTCCAGGACTCTGGCTCGTGCATTGGTCTACAGTAAGGGGTGTGAAGTACATCTATATGACAGTGACAGTATGGACAACCAGACCCTGCTCTGAGGAGCAGGTGACAGGATGAGATGTAACAGGCACAAGCTGCAACTTGAAAGACTCTAATGCAGTATTAGAAAAAGCTTCTCACTGTGAAGGTGGTCAGTCCTGGAACAGGGGCCTGGAGAGGCCTATTGGGGATTTTTATTCTTGAAAACTCAACAGGTAAGACCCTAGGCAAACTGATGTAATTGACCTGTTTTAGTGAGCAATGAGACCAGAGACCTGCAGAGCTTCTTTTGAACTTCAGTCATTCTCAGAATCAATCATTCTTTCGAACCTGTGGAAACTTCAGATAGAAAATGTGGTTCCTTGGGAAGAGAAGAACATTATTCTCTCTGGGTGAAAACCAGTTTGCATCAAAGAACAAGAAAAAAAGTAATTGCAGTTTGTCTGTGATTTATTTTTAGTTTTATAAAGGATTATGAGCAAAGTAGCGATTAACCACACCAGCAGAGATGCACCCAGGCAGAATGTAGCTATTGATGTGCACTTCATCAGTGCTTTTGTTTTCTGAGATTTTCAATTATATTTAGTTCATAGGCTCTAATGCCTAAAGTCAGAAGAGTTGGAGAGACTGCCAGTCACATGAATCCTATTCTACCTTTAATGACAACATGTAACCTAGCTCTCCTGCAGTGTTGTTCGTCCACGTATCTCAAAGCATTTTATGAAGGAGACTGTAAATACTGCCGTCATTTTATAAAATGAGGCTTCCTTATGTATGGAAGGAGGTGTTCAAGATCACACTGAAGAGTACTGTCAGGGGTAGGAAGTGAGCTATGTCAGAGAAAACAAATGGTGAGCATTTTGTTCAGTGATCACACTATAAGGCTGTGGAATAATTACTCTGGTTCAACCCAAGCCAAAAGACATGTTGGTTATCAAATTAGTGGTGAGATGTAAAGTACAACTTACAACATTTCCCACTGTTTTTCTAGCTAAAACATTTGCTTGAACTCATCCGAGATTTGGAACTATTTTCCACTTCCTACTTAGAGACTGTAATGATTTGTATCAGTACCAGGTGAGAGCTCCAGTTCAGGGTTACTCAGCCACATACATCCCCAACAGAATACAAGTCTTAACATTACAAAGATAGATGCTAAAAGAGAAGCCTGAACTTCTGTCTCTTTCAAAAGACAACCAGTAAAAAATTCTAGGTATTAAAATAGCCTGATAAACAGAGCATTATTTCCCTTTGCATGGAATAGTTACTGAGGTACAAAGAGAAAGTGAACTAGCTCTTCCATCTGCGCAGCTTTCCTGGAAAGAGCAAAACAAGAAGAAAGATGCCAAAAGAGCACAAGGCATTCAAAGGTGTCTAAAGAAGCCATAATGAAAACAGCACCACTACAAGAGATGTAAGATGTCAACAACAATCCAACTCTGTTGTATATTATCATTCAGGTACAGCTACAGATACGAGATGTCCATTGATCCAGTATCTTGTCTCACACAATAGCCAAAGACGAGGTTTTAGGAAGAAAAAAAAAAAAATAAGGAGAAGATCATGTGGAAATATTTTTGCTGATATACTGTCATCTTTCAGTAGTCTGAGGTTTAGGCAAAAGCTGTATCCTCACGTTTGTGTTCATTATCCCATAATGGACTTCCATTAATTCGTATGATGAAATTTAAACTAATTGCCATCAGTACTTAGAGGTAATACATCTTGACCATCATGTGCAACGCACACTGCACTGGCAAACATTCATATGAAGAAGGGCTAACACCACTATAACCCAATGTAAATCTGGACCTAGTGTTAGACACACCTTCACAAATAAAGGCATCACCCATTTTGCTGATAATGTTCTAAAGCTAGGCTTTGGCTGGTTGCTCTTGTTCTCAAAACAACTCACCAACACAGTGATTTACCTTTGTGACCTACGTTTTGCGTAACACATGAATAGTATTGAAGGAATATTGTCATAAGGGGTGTTGGAAGCCATGGTCTGGCCTCCAGCCTTTAGCTTGGAATAGTTCCTCTCCCTCCTACCCCCGCCCTGTCCCAGCAGAAGATGGCTGTCATCTCGTCAGTTAAACTGGGAAGACTATATTACCACTACCCTTTGATGTGGTTGCTGCCTTACTCATCTCTGGTGTTGAATCCATGCTTTTACAATGAAACTTCTACAAAAAGGAAAAATGAAAAAACCCCACAATTAAAGCAAGGAACAAATCTCAGTTATTCACTTCCATGCAGTCAACATTTGTCTTTCATTGGGAAACACTGTCTACAGTTGCAGGGACACCTACCTGTCCTTGAGCTATGCAAATGCTAGAAGAAAAGATTAGTCCAATCTCCTGTACACAAGGCTCTTATTTAGTCCAGGATGTGGCTGATACCATTCACATTGCATTTACATAATGCTGGAAGCAAAGGGTGAGCAAACCCAGCTGCCGTGTGTGCTTTCTCTCTCTTTCTTGTACATAAATCATTACATGTGATAACTGACTAAATTTTCAAACACTTTAAAGGGCTTTAGGTACCTGCTTCTTTTTTTGTTATTGTTACAATTTTTAAGCATAAGAGATTTCAAACAGCACACATTTTCACACAAACTGCACACCTTCCTAACTCTGCAACTTTGGATATTTTATCGGAGATGAGGAGCAGGAAGAGGGAAGGATTTCAGCTGGATGCACCATGAAGTTTAGGTGCTGCTGACCCAAATATGGTATTCAAAGTCATTGAAGGTTGCATGAACATACCTGATTTGTGTGCTTAAGGACATGAATATAGTGTAAATAGAAAATACTACACTTGTAGGACAGGTTTCCAGAGCTGATGATCACATGTAGCTGTCATGAGCCTCTTTGAGAAGCGTACATACTCAGCATCTAGAAATCAGACCACTTTTATTAATTGCTTCAGCTTCAGGTCCTGCACACTTGAGTTTTGCTCATTGTTCTGTATGTATGAGGAACACAGAATGGTAAAGCTAAGAAAGAGAAAATAAACCAAAAATCTAAGCTAACCTATCCCTGTGGGTTTGGTTCTGTGTTTTAAACTCGAATAATTTCTAGTCAATCATTAAATCTTTTTTCTTCTTTTTTTTTGGTTCAGCTTTGGTAACAGCAACTCTTAAATTTCCACAAAAACGAATCTGTGTTAATTGAAAGGTACCCAAATGAATTTGCCTCTTACTGTCAAGAAGTGCTTAATTAAAGTAAGAAAGCTGAGATTTTGAACAACATATTCATTATGATGAAAGGGACTGACATCCTGAAGGGATGGAATGACACCAGAGAAAAGGCGTCTCTTTTGTCTGACAATTATTTGTTCAAAACAGGATGACTCAGGGCATGAGCCACAATAAAAGCTGACAATACAGAGGAAGATGTTCTACTTCCTTATTGGCTACTGAGTTAATCTTTCAGTGCCTAGAAAAAGATGGAGCTTTTCTCCTGTGCCACTTGCTGTTTTATCGATGCTGTCCTTAGAGAATGACTTACCACTGTCAATTACTGTTCCAGTCCCTGCAAAAATTCCATCCCACAAACAAAATGACCAGCAGCAATATTTGTTTCTTTGCCACCAGCTGATTAACAAGCAGGTCTGGGTCAGCCTAACTTTGGACATACACGTCCATTTGCCATTCAATAATTTGTATTCAAAAATCAAGGTCATGGTCTCTGTGTAAACTTGCAGGAGATATATGTTATAAAAGGCCTGTCTTTCTCCTGTTGTGCATGAGATCTGGGAGTTGTGCAGTCAGAGCTATGTATCTGTGATGGGTCCTGCTTGCCATGGTTAAACAGGGCTACCGTCTGGCCAGGGTTGGTAGCCGTGGCCATATTCTGATCACTGCTAATACTACAAGCCATAAGCACCTAATAAACTGCAGTTCTGAAGCAGTTTGAACAGCAAACCAAGAGGGAAATCCTAACTCTTTCAAAGCAAAGGAGAGGAAAGGAGGCCCTTTGGAACCTCTGGTATTCAAACACAGCTTAATCTATGTGTTACGAGTTGGCACATCTCACCCAGGTATCCTGTGGAGTAATTTTTATCTGCAGACATGACTCTTGAAGCAAATTCTCCACATCACTCTGCTCTTGCCTAGCACCAACAGATGATGTCCTCACAGAGGGTTTCTTCTGAGAAGCATCCAATTTCTCCTTGAAGACAGAGGTAATGTATAGGTTGCTTTTACTGCTGCTTGTGGTCACTTTCCTTCTAGCCTTAGTCAGAGCTTGTCCACTCCTGTTTGTAATTGGGTTTTGCTGCTGGAGTAGTTTTCTCTTTTTCTAATGAGCCAAGTCAGCTCCTAAACGCTGTGCGGCTGCCTGTGCTGGCACAAGGGGAAACTGCAGGAGTGTGCAGTCAGCAGTAGGAAGAGGAAAGATGGGAAAGGGAAGTAATACTGTACTGTATTATTACCTAGCTTTTCTAGAGCTTTCTACTCTTCCCTACTCCTGGCTACCTTAAATAATTCTGTTTAACTCAGCCAGTTTTGCTGCTTTTATGAGAAAGGAACTTATTTTCTAACTAGTAACCTTCTCAGTGCTTTCTCAGCCTGTGGATTCCAGCCCTTTCTTAATAGCATCTAACAAGGCAGTTAAAAACTGTTTAGAAAATTTCGCTTCTTTATCATGAATGGTTTATTTCATCCTTCCTTAGCCTATGCTGCTCTGCCTTACACCACTGAAGTCAGGGACTCTGCTGTTTTGTATCAGCTGAGAGCCTAGCACCCAAGAATCTGCTTCACTAGTCTTGTGAAGAGATTTACTTAAGAAGCATGGTTGTAAAGGCTGGACTATTTCACCTCCTATGATACTGTTCACATCACAATGCTGTGTTATTCCATCTCCAATGACTTGCTCCACAATATTTTCTTCTAACAGTTTTTCCTAGCAGAGTACTATAACATGGGCAACTCTCTAGCCAAGCAGCTGTTATGAACGATAAAGAGCATAATTTTTGTCCCCAGCATGGTTATTTTATTCCTTGGTTCCTTAGGAACTCCCAGGCAAACGTCATCCAGTCCTTGCAAACACTCACCAATTCCTATAGGTTTTGTACCATATTTGTTCTTAATGCCTTTCCCTATGACAATGATCCATTAGCAGACAAACATCAGCATATCTTTCCCTTTGTTGTGAAGGCCACAGCGAAATGCTCATTTTGCCACTGCTTTTTGATGTTCTTCCTTTGACTGAAAATGTGTACTTTGGGTTATATTTATTTTTCCTCAGAGGACAGAATAAGGAAATAACAAACATAATCTCCAGAGAAAGAGTCCCTCTCTCTGTTTCCATCCTGTGAGGACAGTGCCAGGGAGATGGGGAACTATAGCCCTGGCTATGGGTATACAAAAAATGCTAACAGTTCAGTTTATCATTTAATGTAATTTATGATCAGGCGGCCCCCATGTATTCCCACTCAGAATCAAAGGCTTATTATGCAAGTTACTGCCAAACAATTAACCAAGAGAAGCAGACACAGAGCCTATTCATACCTAGAGAGCTTATGTAATTTCTGGCATTTCCTGTTTCCAGCTGGACTATAAACAATGTTAAACATTTATATCTTCAAAGTTTTAATTGCTCTCTGTAGGAATCCCAATGAGATATGTGCTATACCTATTATTATCCATGTTTATGAGGAGCAGGAGACAGGAATGGTGAGTTGTATAAACACCGATGAGAAGTTTCTGGCATCTACCTGTAAAAGAGGCCATTAGATCTTCTCTCAGTTTATGCTTTCTCCCAGCTGCATCACCTATTCCACCTGAACTATGAAATGAATGAATGATGTAATCACATTTTGAGGGGGTAAATATTCATTCACATTTGCGCTAAAGAGGGACCTTCCACCTACAGATTATCTGGAATCTCATTGCAACTAAATGCATTCAAGATGCCCTTCCCTCTCACTGTGTTCTTGCCTGATATTTGTGACAGCATACCTGCTGCATGGGAATGACAACTCTGTAAGGAGGTTGCCTGTGGACTGAGCCTGGTGTGCCTGTTCTGCTTGGAGACACATGCCTGCAGACAACAAGCACTCACAAGAGTTTTCCTTCTATAAGCAGCAGCAGAGTTGTGACCAAAGAGACTGCAGGCTGGTGTGCAAAGTGGTGGAGAAAGGGTAGGTGAGTTTTAAAAGCACACATGTCGAGAGCACACCACTGAATTTACCAAGAGAGATCAAAGGCATGGATCTGGGGCCTTGGAAAGACAACAAAATGCTGGACTGAAGTTGGGTGAGTGCCCAAATGCAAAGCATGTTACTTTACAGTAGAAAAGCCTGTTAGCCCATCTGTTGGTCTATGTATCCTTGTAATGTCCTATGGGAAAACAAGTTCAAGAAGTCGCATGTCGCAGATGTGTGTGTTTTTGTTAATAACTTCTGAATGCATAGTCCAATTACAGTCAGATTTGACAGAGAAAGAAATTACAAAGATATAGAATTCCTTCACATTTTAGGAAAACAGGTGAATGGGTGGCAGAGTAACTTTTATCAGCACACTCAGCGCACTCACTAAGGAAAAGGCTGCACTAAACATTGATTAACAGCACAGGGCACACATGGGACAGATACTACTGGCTCCCCAACCACTGGAAAGCTCTAGTCAGCTATACTTAACAGACCAGACAAACTGACTCTGCAGTCTGTTTACTGGTGTTTAATAAGAAGTGAGTTGGCAAATCAGCGTTGATATAAATGCAACAAAAAAAAAAAAAAATCAAGCAAGTATAAGATGCACATCCAAAAAACCAGGATTTATGAATTCTGCTACTTTTGGAACTAATTTACTTTGATTCAAGAAACAGGATCTAAATGGGGACAGCATCACATGTTCACATTGTTATACCTATTCAGAAAATCACCACAGTTCAATGTATACAAGCACCCGCAGTTAACCCACCCTTGATCACCTTTATATTCTTAAGAATAAAAGCTTTAAAAAGACTTAAGCATCTTAGGAACAAAAGTTACTGGAATGCCCTGAATTTCATCACTTTTCAGTCTTTGCTTTCCTGAGTACACCTAAAGGCATTTTTTAAAAGTGTTTGAGACTTACATGAACATAGAAAGGCCTGTGTTGTGTTCCTTGCATGGAGCCTTGGAAATCAAAGGTCTGAAATAAAATGTTATCCAAACACCATAATGTGACTGCAGAGTCTCTGATGAACTTTTCAGAAGACTATTTCTTCTGATTATAATGAGACAATTAATGAGAAAAAGTAGTCGGAATTTGTGAGTCAGCACATGTTGGACATTTTAATCCATCTGTATCTGTGATGCTTTTGCCATCCAAAACCTCTGCAGTATGATGTGAGAGAAAAAAATACGCAGGATAATTAAGGCCTTAGATATGCTTTCCATATTTTAAGTTTGAGTTCCCAAGAAAATCTGGCTAATACTAAATCACTGGCTATCCATCTCCTTATTTCTACTGGGATGAAACTCTAAAGATGAGCTGGTGGACTTGTGGTCTAAGTAAGTCCCTAAGTACAAAGTCTAAGTGGCAAGAAGAATAGTGCAGTCTACCCATAAAATGTTCACACTGTTTTCTCAAAAAGCACACTTATTTAATGCTCACATATCTGCAGTGAGGAAGGAGAGGAGTGTGTGTATTCATTTGTCGTGCACATGCTGACTCTACTGAGTTGAACATAGCTTGTCATGGGCCAGCAAGCTGCACTGGAGGTCTGGAGCATCAGTGAGGGTTATGGAACAGGTATGCAAGGCAGAGGCAGTGAAGATCAAGGGTCAGGGCTTGAGTGGCTGGCATTTCTGGACCTTCAGACTTACTACTTCAGACACAGGAAATTGCAGCATCAGCAAATAAAAAATTTGCCTGCCTCTTGTTACACCTGAAGAAAGCTGAAAGGGAGGTGCAAACAAGAAGTCATATTGAGCAATAATTCTGACTCCCTCAGGTGCAGAGCTAGCTTCTCTTCTGTAAGAGAGCTGTGCTATCTGACTATAACATGTTTACACTGCTTTTGCATTTCGAAAGCTGAGTGCCAAGCAGCCGAAACTTTCCAGTCTTTTACCAGTTTGTGGGTGAGCTTTCCACATGTCAGGCAGGATGCAGTCACGAGGAAGCTGGAGGAGAGGGACGGAACTTTCTCAAAAAGCTGACTTTTGCACTTTTTAGATTCAGCCTGAGCAGGGAGTGGAGGCTTTATTCTGTGCAGTGTTGCTGACACTGCCAAACTGAAAATGCCTCATGATAAATTGGCCAAAGTGCTGTCACGAAAGCTCTTGAGCATGATCTCGTCCATGGCCTCTTCAGGTTTTTAATTTCCCAATGGAGGCATGAGAGTTATAAAAATATAACTTGTCCTGTGCACATCTAAGTAGTATAAAAAACTCCACAAAGAGAAGAAGCTTTACAAAGGAAGCTCTACAGTCCTAATCAGCCCCATACAGGTACTCAATAAAGCATGTTCTCTAGTCTCTGTTTGAGCAACCTGAAAAAGTGAAAACTGCCAGCCAAGGGCTGCCAAACATCGTTTGTCAGAGCATCAGTGATGGCCAGAACAACAGAGAGAATTAATGAGGAAACATTAACCTGTGCATGGAACTAAGACAGCTTACAAGGAGATTCTGTACTCACTATAATGCTGCAGTTCAGACACAAAATTTATTTCATTTTCCTTACTTGACCCTTTAAATTTACCATTTAAATTTACTAAATTGACTGTTTAAATTGACTAAATTCTAGTGTGTGCTGGCCCTGCCCATGGCAGAGGAGTTGGAAGCAGGTGATCTTAATATCTTTTCCAACCCAAACCATTCTGTGATTCTATGATTCTAAGACTGGCTTTGGTAATATACTGTAATCAGGAATTTGGAGTCACTGGATTCTTCCTTGAATTCCTTCCTGGGATTTATATAGATTAATATGCTGTGTTCATAGAATAGCTTAACACTGGAGAGAATTTTTATCCCAAGACAGTGCTGGTGTTAACCTGCTGACATGACTTTGATTTGGTAGTTCTATTACTTTAATCTCGAGTAAGTATTATCAAAAGGAGTATAGCTTGGGAAAAATGTTTTCTTGATTTTATCATCATTTATCAATCATTTGCACAAAATTGGTCCTTTTTTTAATGTAACCAGTGTTAGTCAAGGCACAATAGGCACTTGTAGAGGACATCAGGGATTTCATGTAAAGGCCTCACCAGCACCCTTGAATAGTCTCAGGATCTTACTTTGTCTTGTAAAAAAAATACTAGCTGTATCATTAATGCCTATGATTAAGGGGGGACTATAACTCCAAAGAAATGATTTAATGTCTAAGAATAACAACTAGCTGTGCCATGAGATAATATACACTTCAGCTCCCCCTGATTACACCATTGGCAAAGGGTGGGGAAAAAAAGACATATTCCTGCTAGGCAGATGCAAAGCTTCAAAGGCAGTAAGAGCCTGTCAAACTGCTAATCTCAAGTGGTACCAGAATTGGAACTGTCAGGAAGCACTAAATACTTCCCCAATAAATGTTTTTCCTCAGTAGACATAATACCATTGAAAACACAGAATACCCCACATTAAAAACAAACAAACCAACCAAAACAGCCTACTGCACTATTATTCAGCACAATCTAAAGTGAACTCCAAGCTTGCCATCTCACGCTTTTACTTACATTAGTGATTATATTCCACTATACAGTGAGCACAATTGGAAGATTGTTGAAGTGTGATGACATCCTTGGAAGGGACCATAGGAGCTCTGAAGTCCAACCTCCTATTCAGAACAGGCTTAACCAAGAAAGCAAACCAGAATATATGACAACAGGTGGGGAAACTGGCCCAAGTCACTCTTGAGTTAATCTGCCTTTTAAAGTCAACATAGCAGTATGTTAAGCTGGAGTGATATCTGATAATGAGGAAGAGGGCTTTCTTTAGCTGTAGCAGAAGTATGTAGAAAGAGTTTGTACCAGTCTTGTAACAGCAGTTGCATGTAGAAGGCATTAGGAATAAGGAAGTGGAAGAATAAGGAAGTATTCTCCTTCTCTTGATGGAAAGCGGGAGCGTTTGCTGGTTTGCATGGTATGGCCTGTGAAAGGGCATGTGGTGGCCCAGTAAAATGGGAAGCAGTGAAATTTGCTGAGCTTTGGTCACCAAGGAAGTAAATTACAGAAAAGGGGCAAAGAAATTTTGTGCCATTCTTGCCTCAGACTAAGTCAGTACAAAAAGTTCACTGAAGAAAGTCATGCTGTGATGAGTTATCCCAAAACCTCACCAGAGGGATATGCATTTTTCATCCAACTGAGAAGTTAAATTCAAGACAGCATCTAAATTCTTGGTTTTCTCCTGACCTCTTCCCAAAGACAGATTTATACAGAATGAGCAAGGTTGGTATAAGACAGGGTGACACGGACAATTAAAGTAAAGGCCAAGTTGTTCTAGAGAAGCAAACGAGTAGAACTACAGATAAACACAGGTGGGTGAGTCAGCCTGGTACTTCTGTGAATGCCATGGTTTCATCATTATCTTCTCTGCTGTATCTGTCATATTCCACCCCCACAAAAATTAGTAATGAAACCATGAAAGAAGCTATCCAAGAATACACCAAATGAACGTCTGATCCAAAAGTCAAATATTTGATGTCAACTTCAGTAAACTGTTACTTTCCATGAGGTTGGATTTAGTGTTGTTTATAACCAGGAACAGTCATCATAGAATAAGCTCAAGAAGAGGAGAGAAACCATGTCAGAATCTCAGTCTCTGTGATTATTCTTACCATTAATAGAAAAGAAAGTCTAACAGTAGAAAGCAACAGGAATCATGTGTACAACTTTGCTAACTGGACCTGGTTTGGCTCAGAAGCCTTTACTTTCTCTCAAAACAACTCCTGTGAACCTAATAATACGTGAACCTAAGTAAAGGTTTTGGATAAGGCTTTTGCCTCCTTCTAAAGAAATGGTGTCTTTGACTTTACAAAACCATGCTCTGTCCCCTATGTTGACAGCCTGTGTTTTATAACAACCAGAAGATGTCTGTTTCACGTGACAGGATGAACAGCCAGATAATCCTGTAACACAGAACACCTTCCATCTCAGTTGGAAGGCATCCTCTAAATGCAGATAACAGCTATTTATCCCACAATGTTCTCCTGTTCATTTGGCAGCAAAAGCTCTGTGAGAATTGAGTAACCCATGCTTTGTGCAGGCCTTTGCTGAACTCTAGTAACCCTTCTGCCTGCCTCTACTCACTTCTCACAGACCATACAGGCAGGTTCAGAAATTCCCTTGTGGGCTGGCACTGCTCAGAGGCACAATTTTGCAAACAGTTGTTGATCTGGGTGTCTTCCATTGCACTAGAATAACCCCAGGACCAGGACAAAAACACCCATTGATAAATGCCTTCCCAGAGAGGCCACATACACAACAATAGCATATGTTCTGCATTTAATTATGATTTTGCAAACATGCATTGGTAGTAAACACATCAGCTAAGCAAGCACAGGCAATGTGGAAGTCCTGTTAAAGAAAGAACATCTACTGAAAGTTGGAGCTACTGTATTAGTGCTTGCTTGCAGCCAATTACTTGCAGGGGATGTTGGGACATGTTAAATCAGTGATTTCTGTTTGTGTTTGTTAGTTTATTTGTTTTTTGGTTGTTTGCTTTTTTTTTTTTAATTGCCATTATTCAAATACAATCTAAATGAAAATGTCAAATATGCAAATTGGGCGCAGTAAGAGGTAAGAGGCACTAGCAGTGTAACTCAGATTCAACTCCAACGCTTCTAGCAGTTAGACAAAATTCACTCAGTACAATTACAGTAAGAAATGGCTCAGCCAGATCTCCTGTTGAGGTTATAGCAGCCAATACACCAAGCAGCTGAAAGACTGGTATTAGTGTGACTTTGTTAAAAATATGTGAAATTATGTGTATGAATATATACAGGTATATTTCTGCATACATAACTGTGTTTTGAACACAGACATATCACCAAAATGTGATAAAGACAGCCTAAAAGAAATTCCCATGAAAGTCAGAGGATCATGGCATAATCTAGGTTGGAAGTGACCAGTCCAACCTCCTGCTCAAAGAAGGGTCAGCATCAGAGAGGGTCCTCAGTGCTTTGTCCAGTCACATTCTGAAATCCCCCAAGGATGGAAACAGCAAAATCTCTCTGAGTAGTTTGGCTGTGCTCATGGTGGTACAGTTTCTCCTTGTATCAATCTAGACTCTTCCTGTTTCCACTTATGCTTGCTTCCTTTCCACTTATGCTTGTTTCCTGCCCTTCTGCTGTACTGCTGTCACCTCATTCAAACTGCAAAAGTCAACCACTAGGATTCTGATATTAAACCTTTATCAATTTACAGACTCTTTTTTCCATTTAAAGTACAGATCTCTGCATGGTAAATTTAAGCCTTCTGAACAGGTAGTGATTTTCTACAGTCTCTTGACAATTTGTTGAGGACCACCAGCTGCAAAGCAGTCAGGGTACATTCACAGCAGAAAGGTAGAGAAGCAGTCTAAGTGGAAAGATGAGATTTGGCAGCAGATGTCTAGCAATGGAAAAACCTTAACATTGCCGATGCAGGAATTTTATTCAGGTGGAGAGGAAAATGATATAATACAGGGACCATCATCTCTATTCACTAATGAGAAAGAGCTGGCACCCAGGCTACTGTAAATAAGCTGAGCTCCAGTTCATTCAGTGGAGATACATGCCTCTCACTCCACCTCAGCATTAGGCCTGAAGTATCTTGTTCCCTAAGGAGTCATTCCTTGTCTCATTCTTTGTACCATCTTCCATGTGCTGGCACATTGTACAGCAGCAGGGAGTTGCTTGTTGTGTCTTTACAGTGTTGCACTGCATGGTAATTCATTGCTCACTGACACATCAGAAATTTTTTTAATGATGTATCTCTGTTGCTCTGAAATGGGGTGAAATCTGAATATTAAGGTTTTTTACATTCAGCATTCATTTAGATTAAGTGGCAAATGCAACATCCTCATAGCATTGCTGAAACTTTCACTATATTCCTGATGTTTGAAGAAAAAAATCGTTATTCATTTTTCCTTCTTTAGCACAAGTCAAAGCTAGAAAAGTTATTACAAAGACAAACAGTTCTGACAAAAAGTTTGTAGGATGCTAGAAGAAGTACCAGCAGTCTATTTGTGCCACTGTATAGTGAGATTGAATGCTACATTAAACAGCTCTTACCTGTTTGCAGAATGGAAGTTAAAAAGTGGAAGGATCATGTTCAGGTGTAAATAAGACCAATCCCAGGGATATGGTGGTGTATTTCCATTCTAAGTATGTCAAGCTGAATTTTCAATCTGATGCAATTCTGGTATCAGCCACTGACTAAATATCATTTCATGATATCACTCTAGATCTTTAATTACATCCCCTGTCTAGGCAGGTACTTAAGTACATGCTAAACTCTCACTTCAACAGGATCACTGACATGCTTCCAAATTAAGATATTTGACAGTATGTCTTGCTTAATCATAGCAGAGCTTGATCAGTTTCTAAGTCAAACTAAGTAAAGGACTTTAGGTGCAACATCCCATGCCAGGGCAGATAAAGCACAAGGGTTAAATAAAAGCATGACACAATGTGATTCACATCGTATTGATTTTTAATGAGGCTGTTAGGTAGATCATTCATTGATGTAAATCAGCACAACACCATCAAGACAGACAACAAAATGCTGATAATCAATTGCTCGGATTTACAGCAGAAGGATAGGATGGCAAAGTGAGGAGCACAGAGGTCCAGTATCCCAAAGCTATGCACCAGTTCTTACCTCCAACACCTCGTGCCAATGTGGTGCAATTGCAATACAATCTTCAATACTTCAGTGACTATTCACAAATTCTCTGTATAACAAATGACAAATATGAACTACATTTCCTGTTCTGCTAGTGCTCCCGGTGTAGCCTTTCTTCATTCATCAGTTTAATATCCCAATCAATCTGCTGGACAACAAATGAGATCCAAGTACCTAGTGATGTCTTAGCTAATACAGAATCAAGGCATGCAATTTACATCTGTATAATCTGGCTAAACCACACTGTAGTTTTTTTCCATTGAGTCTCATGGATTCTGTCCATTCCAGATTTCGGATTTCCAGTGTCTTCTTTTGAGATGCTTTAGCCTACTAGTGAAAAAAACATAACTTTTTTTTCTTGTTTTTGTAAATATAAAAGCTAGGAAGAAAATCTATTGATTGCACCAAGCTGTTTCTGCTCAGATTTCCTAAAATAATCCTCTTTCAAGCAGAAGCCAGGTTCAGAAAACCTCAGCTTTCTTAAAAAATGAAGTAGTCATAATTTTTTTTTTAAAGACCTTTAGATCAGAAACAATTAGCTTTAATTCAAACTCACTTTAGGTTTCAGCCATAACCATTTATAACACTGTAAATATAAAAGCACATCATCAGCATTATAAACCATTTGATATAACATTATCAACTGTTTTTTCATTATTTTACAACTAATCCAAAGAATGCATAATTACTGTATAATCAATAAAAGTAAGTAATAAATTAATTCCATGCTTACACGACTGGCTTTATCTCAAGTATTCCAATTCCACTGTGATTATATTTGTGATGTGGGTTTTTTTGTTTTGTTTTGGTTTTGTTTTTGTTTTTTTGAGGAAGCCAGTATCGAAAGGAAATAAAAATGCTTAGAGAAAATGCTAAGGAAAAAGATATTAGAATGTCGCTGTAAGTGACAAACCTGATAGTTCTTTTATGAACTGTCTCTCCAACACTAAAAAAGATATAAACCAGTTACAGAGCCTTGGGATGTATGTGAAACTTACCTGGTGAATGACGCAAAAAATATATCAGTTTATATCACAAATAAAAAGGGAAAAGTGAAGCTCATGCTAAAGCTACATGATATCCAGACAATATGCTTTAACCACCCTGCTCTTTGTTGTAAACCACACTGCAATTGTTGTAAGCAGGAGTCATCACTGACTGTAAAGGGGTACAAAAGCAGGAAAAGATAAAAATGCATTTTTAGTATAGTTGATGCTATAAAAACAAAGGCTTAAGAAAATCTCCTGAAAGGCCATACCTGGACAAAATGGCAATGTTAGAAATATTTCAAATTACAAACTATAACCAACAGGAGTTAGGCTCTGAAGAAGGAGGTAATCTCCTGTTAACTCTTGCGTGTGTGCGCCTCCATATGCATTTTCTTCACTGATAATTCAAAAGAGGAGTTGCCCCAGAAAGGCAGCAAGGAGTCCTGAGTCACCTTACAGAAGTGAAACCATTTTAACATTCCTCCTGCTTAATCTGCCTGCTATTACATGGTGTTCATCTTCCCACATGCACACAGAATCTCCATAGTTCTAACTCAAAATATAAAGCTACAAATAGATATATAACTCCATATAACCAATATATATATATAACTCCAGATATAATTCTATGGAATAGTTATTTCTAGGAAACATAAATCTATATACTTAAACACAAATAAGAAAAGTGAATGCCCCTTGTCTCGAACAAAGGCGAAAAATAGTAGCCCACTTTCCTCCTCCTTTCCACATCTGGTGTAGGAATTCTTACAGAATAAACACGCAGTCTTCTTTGCAGATTCAGATGAGACAGAAGCAGTTTCTTTCTACAGCTATAGGTAAGAATGCAAAGCAACAGAGTTCAGCTTTCTATGTATAAGAACTGTAAAGGAAACTACTAAAGTTTATATAAATTTAGTACACATATAGAATCATAGAATAGTTAGGGTTGGAAAGGACCTTAAGATCATCTAGTTCCAACCCCCCTGCCATAAGCAGGGACATCTCACATTAAACCATGTCACCCAAGGCTTCATCCAACCTGGCCTTGGACACTGCCAGGGATGGAGCACTCACAACTTCCTTGGGCAACCCATTCCAACATCTCACCACCCTAACAGGAAAGAATTTCTTCCTCAGATCCAATCTAAACCTCCCTAATTTAAGTTTGAACCCGTTACCCCTTGTCCTGTCACTACAGTCCCTAATGAGGAGTCCCTCCCCAGCATCCCCATAGATCCCCCTTCAGATACTGGAAGGCTGCTANCAGATCCAATCTAAACCTCCCTAATTTAAGTTTGAACCCGTTACCCCTTGTCCTGTCACTACAGTCCCTAATGAGGAGTCCCTCCCCAGCATCCCCATAGATCCCCCTTCAGATACTGGAAGGCTGCTAGGAGGTCTCCATGCAGCCTTCTCTTCCCCAGGTTGAACAGCCCCAACTTTCTCAGCCTATCTTCATACAGGAGGTGCTCCAGCACCCTGATCATCCTCATGGCCCTCCTCTGGACTTGTTCCAACACTTCCATGTCCTTTTTATGTT
>NDXB01002025.1:0-19155 GCA_002631895.1 Agapornis roseicollis
CAGGGGGGCTGGAACTGGATGATCTTAAGGTCCTTTCCAACCCGAACTATTCTGTGATTCTATTGAGCTCTGGTAAAGGCAGCTCGATGGTGTCTTTGCAATAGCTCTAGTTCTCTGGTTACCAAATACTGAGGCCTGTGGAGAATTGGAGCTATGAAAGAAATGAAATACCCACAAGCATCAAAAAATACGACCTTGGAATGGAATATGAGATAAAGACACACTTAAGCACTAAAGAAAAAAGCAATGTGTATCATATTCAGAATACTTTCAAGGACAATTGCAATACAAAACTACAGGATTGTTTTTCCTATTAGTTTCATTTGCCATTATGGGTTTTCATAACTGTTCTTCACCTTCGACACCAAAACTTGTCCTTCCTTATTGGTAGCAAGTTTTCATTCTTGGTATTCCAATAATTCAGACTATCTCCTCTTTGTGGGGAGCCTCGTGGTCAAGTTTACCCCCCTGGGTTTCTGAATACACATGGGGATGCTTCTGCTTCCCCTTTGAGACACAGCAGGGATGTAGCTTTCCCCCGAGGTGCAGGATGTGGCAATGAACAAAGATATTCCAGGAGCCTGAGCCTGGTCATCACGCAACACGAAGCCAAAGTAAATACTGAGTTCACATCACTCCAGTTGCCCCCACCCATAAATGTGTTTCTCTTGCCTTCGGTTCCCCCCCTGCATGACTTGCTCTCAGTGGCGCAGCACGCTGAGCAGTTCTTAAGCAGGGGTGTAGTGAAGGAGACGTGTACCAAGCTAACCTTGGGGGTCTTGTTCTCTATTGTCACCTCAGGCATGCAGGAGTACTCAGGAAAGGTGCGTCCTATTAGGACAAAAGCAAACTGGTGACCCCAGAAGGAATTCAGAGTGGCTTCTGTTTCTAGTCCCATCTCTGGAGCTCAGCTCGCAATCAGCGCTGCTGCATCCTCAGCACAAGGTTTTCTGCTCTGTCCCCCCATCACGTTCCTTTAAATCAACTTTTGCTGCTGCCTTTATATCTGGTTTTTGAATCAATACGTTAAGAGAGGCCCGACCTCACCTGTGTTTGCATAGTGCAGTTTGGAACAGGGATGATGACTTTCAGACATAACCTCTTTGATAACAGACTCCACAAGCTCAGGTGGTGTTGCTATGCTGTGGCAGCCGAAGTTCCATGAGTTCCAGTGGCAATGGGATGGTGGGAGGATGAGGAGGTGGCTGTAGCCTAGTGCCACTGCAGCCACTTCAGCTGGGTGATCCCCAGCACATTTCCCCCCGTCCCACCCTTCCCCAGGTGAATCTTTGTTAACCAGGAAAAGGAAGAAAGTTGGGTTTGTGAAAGGAACAACGCCTTTTGGTGTTGGTTTTAAATCATTGCAGAATCCTGACCGGCACCAAACACTGTTGGGTTTTGTGTTTTCTAGATTTCACTGTCGTCTGTTGAGGGTGAAACACAATGTGTGAGGGCTGAAATGACTGCTGGCTCCTCTGACTTGCAGGCAAATACAAACCTCTTAGATTCAAGCTGGGAAATGACAGTGGTTTACATCCGCAGTGAGAGCAGTAACTGGTACTGACCCACAGCATTGTCAATACTTGTCTTTCCAGGTGAGACAGCAGACACTCTGATGGGTCTTCGGTACTGCAAAGAGAGAGGAGCCTTAACTGTAGGAATAACCAACACAGTTGGCAGCTCCATATCACGGGAGACAGACTGCGGTGTCCACATCAATGCAGGACCAGAGATCGGCGTTGCCAGTACCAAGGTAACTCAGAAGTTTACTGACCCCACTGATGAATGAAGCTCCTTCCCAAAGTGTTGATCACCAATGGGTTTGGGTTGAAGAGACCTCAAAGCTCATCCAGTTCCAACCCCCTGCCATGGGCAGTGACACCTTCCACTAGAGCAGCTTGCTCCCAAGCCCCATCCATCCTGGCCTTGAGCACTTCTCTCCTCTTTGCCATTGTTTGTCTTAAGATGCAGACTCGGTTTAAGGCCTAAAGATGAAAAAGGATGTTAAAAGACAAGGTTATGGAAACTCTGACCTCATGTAAGTGCCCTTAATGGCACTGCTTCACTAAAGAAAGTGTGATACTAAAACTGTACTTTTTATACTGGGGGAATGGTGTCTTACCAGTATCTATGTCCACCCCATGGCATGATCATGTGGTTGATGCATCTGCTACACAGGGTACGGTATAAGCTTGCTTTGCTGCATTTCATTTTGATGAAGTGCTGCTGCCTGGTGAAATCTGCTTTGATTTAGTTATATTTAGAGGCGAGATGATGTCAATCTGTTACATAAATGCAGCCAAAAGCCACATTTGAGTTTAACAGTTCATTGGGGAATTTGATCATGGAAACTTCATGAGTCTCTTACAAGAAACTCTTGAACGAGTTGTTTGTCCCTGGCTTGTCTCATGCAGCCAACATTGCAGCTTGGAGATAAGGGGAAATGGTATTTTGTGTCTGGTGGGTGATGTGGGGAGTTACCATCATTGTGCGTTTGTGAGACATGAACAGATTCTGCCCAAAGGCTCTCCAGAACTTCATTTTGTGAGCACATTCTAAACAAGCCAAGCGTTGTTAGGGACTGTGTGGTGCCATTCACCTCTGTCACCATCAACTGCACCTGAACAAAGTAGCTCACGTTCCCTGTCAGACTCTGCTATAGACAGCACAACTGAAGCTCTTCTGGATTCCTTCAGAGCTATTTAAATCTCCTCTGGTATAGCAGCATGAAAGTTGGATCATTGTCACAACATTTGTGCCATAAGGCCTTTGTAGGAGCTGTGTGATGCTGTGCCTTTGGCTTGGTGAATGCAGTTGCCTCAACTTGAGCACTGATTCCACTTGCCTGTGCAGTTCCTTATCCCCCTAAGTCAGTGGCACCACTCACTAAAGAAGAGGGGTGGGAAATGACCATGTCAGTGCCTTTGTGTTCCTCAAATGGGGTTCAGAAACCTTCCAGTGCTGTTGTGTTGGCTGGATGTTAGCACTGGGCTTCACTGTACATCTCCAGTCCATGGCTTTGCCCAGCTTCAGTGCTGTCAGCATTTACTTGCAGTAAAGAAGGACACAGATCAGGTCACAAAATAGGATTTGATAGGAATCTTGGAAAGATGCCATTTTGCTCGTTGTATCTTCATCTCTTGGACCATAAGGAGACAGTGCCATTGCATGCCTCCATTTAAGATTTGCTCCACTGAGATTTCCCTGTGAATTTCATGTTCATCTTGGCTACTTCATTGGACTGAATTGGACTCATTTGGTCCCATAGGAAGGACAAAGCCAACAGCCAGTCTAAGGGTTTCACACAGCAGCTGGCAGCCATTGGGTTACTTGTTGTAGTGATGTGTTTCCTCTCTCTCCTCCCCTTACTAGGCCTACACCAGCCAGTTTGTCTCCTTGGTGATGTTTGCTCTGATGATGTGTGATGACAGGATCTCGATGCAGGAGAGGCGCAAGGAAATCATGCGTGGGCTAAAGGGACTGCCAGGTAGGAAAGGGCTGCACTGATTGTGTCTCACCAAGTGAAACTCAGTAGCACAGGGGAACTTCAGCAAGGCCTGAACCTTGTTTTGAAAGCCCAAGGGGATCAGATGAGTGCAAGGTGACCGTTAGCAATCACTTTGGCTCCTGTGTTCTCTCTGATGTCTTCAGACCACTAAATTGGACTGTTAAAACACCGAGTCCAGTCTTTATGCAAGTCACTGCTCTTCGTATATGAAGAATAAAGAGTATGTGTAGCATGAGTGGCACAGGTACATAAACATAGAATGGTTTGGGTTGGAAAGGACCTTAGTTCCAACCCCCCTGCCATAGGCAGGAGCACCACATGCTAAACCATGGCACCCAAGGCTTCATCCAACCTGGCCTTGAACACTGCCAGGGATGGAGCATTCACAACCTCCCTGGCCAACCCATTCCAGTGCCTCAGCACCCTCACAGCAAAGAATTTCTTCCTTAGATCCAATCTAAACCTCCCCTGTTTCAGTTTGAACCCGTTACCCCTTGTCCTGTCACTGCAGTCCCTAATGAAGAGTCCCTCCCCAGCATCCCTATAGGCCCCCTTCAGATACTGGAAGGCTGCTATGGGGTCTCCACGCAGCCTTCTCTTCCCCAGGCTGAACAGCCTCAGCTTTCTCAGCCTGTCTTCATATGGGAGATGCTCCAGTCCCCTGATCATCCTCGTGTCCTCCTCTGGACTTGTTCCAACAGTATCCTCGTGTCCTCCTCTGGACTTGTTCCAACAGTTCCATGCACAGCTAATTCCTCTCTTTCCTTCTAGACTTAATTAAAGAAGTGCTGAGCATGGATGATGAGATCCAGAAGCTGGCCACAGAGCTATACCATCAGAAGTCAGTTCTCATCATGGGACGTGGTTACCATTATGCTACATGTCTTGAGGGAGCTTTGGTAAGAGATTTCTTGCTTTAAAAAAGCTGGTTCAAACACACTTAGCTGGGGACTTCAGATTTCCATGGAAATGCAGGAAACCACATGTGGCTACTAGTTGTTTTAAAGCAGCCAACAGCTACTGCATGTTGGCTGATCCAGGGAGCCAGACAGCTAAAGCAGCATATCGCTGCTGAGACCCCAGTCAGGGAACAGCCATAGGCTGCAATGGGTTGAAAGGTGTATTTTCCACCTTCATACTGGGAATGCTTCACTGGAGCAGGATAAAACCACCCTGTGAACTGCTGGGGTGGCACTTCCAGCAATGCTCAGTGTCCAAAACCGAGCGTGTACTTTCTGTACCCAGTTATTGCTATTGCAGTTTGATTTTGGAGGAGATTGCTGTTGGGCTGTCCCCCACTGACCTGCAAACACATCCTCTTTGGCTTTGCCTGCCCAGTTCAAGACTGTGAGGATCAGTATGTTGTCAAAATCATAAGGCCTGTGTTGGGCTTGGTGCTAGGACTGAGCTGGGCTTTCAGGCTCCCGTGTTGGCGTACTGGATCTGGGGAGAGCCAGAACATGTTTTTCCCATCACACAGAGAAAGTGGAAGAAACCACAGAGATGGTTAAACCAAAATGACAAGGTTTTGTCCAAAGGTTCATGGATTATTTATCCCCCCTTTAGAAAATCAAAGAGATCACCTACATGCACTCGGAAGGGATCCTGGCAGGGGAGCTGAAGCACGGCCCTCTTGCGCTGGTGGACAAACTCATGCCTGTTATCATGATCATCATGAGAGACCACACATATGCCAAGTGCCAGAACGCTCTGCAGCAGGTCATTGCGCGGCAAGTGAGTACCTGCACGAGTTCACAGTGCACCACAAATGGTGCTTTTAATATAGAAGCAGTTTAAACAGCACCCAAGCTATTCACCTTGGTACCACCAACTGAAACGGGACCTTGGTAGATACTCTGGGTGGAAGCCTCATGTAGTTTGTTTGCCCCTTTGCTACAGGGATGCTCATGGGATGCTAAGCTGTTTTGTTCTAAACCGAGTTCTTGCTACTGGTGCTCTGAATAGAAGTCAAAACCTTCCAGACCTGTTTTATTTCAACGTTTCCCTTTGTTGCAGGGGCGACCTGTTGTGATTTGTGATAAGGAAGACATCGAGACCATTAAGAACAATAAAAGAACAATCAAAGTTCCCCATTCAGTGGACTGTCTGCAGGGGATCCTGAGTGTTATTCCCCTTCAGCTCCTGGCTTTCCACCTTGCAGTTCTCAGAGGATATGATGTAAGTGCAGCATTCCTTCCCTTCTGTGCTCATGTTTGCTGTGTGCAGGTCTAGAGGAGATGTGCTGGGAGATGTTGGAAGCCTGGGGGGGTCTCTGTATAACTGCTGGGGCTGTGGGGAGGGCAGGTTCCATGGAGCTGGCGTTACAAACAGACCTGGAAGGTTCTCTAGTGCCTTGGGCTGAATTTGGGCACTTGGGGTTTGGACCCGTGGCTGTTCTCTGGTGTGAGCACACAGTGTCTGCAGGGCTGCAGGAAGCTGAAAGGAAGGTGACAGCACACAGGAGGCTGTATGACAGAGTCTGCTTGTGTCAGGGGTTTGATCTTTATACAGGCACTGGCCTCTGCCTTGTATCACAGTGACCTTTTACCACATGAGCACTGCAGCAATGCCGAGTAAAGGGCCTCACTCCTTAGCTCCCAACAGAGGAGTCGTGACAACGAGGTTGATGGACTTTTCCTGCACAGATTGTCCTAAACATGCCAATATGTTCAAATCTTCTATTTAAACAGAGAACAACCGTGCCACAGGGATACCCAAACCAAGTGTGTGAATACTCACGAGCGTGTTCTTTCTCCTCCCTCTCTGCAGGTTGATTTTCCAAGAAATCTGGCCAAGTCCGTAACTGTAGAGTGAAAGATCATCCGAATCATAGGGGCAAAAGGGGGATTAAATGAAAGACTTCTTTTTGGTACCAAAATAACTCGATTTTAAAGTCCCCTAGGTAAATCTTATTTTGGTAACTCATTGTTTGTGTAGAAGATCACCAGAATTCCATTACATTAGTGATTGTCGGATTGATTCCACGTGCTATGGCAATAGCTTTGGGGTTTTATGAACAATAGACTTCCACGAAAGATGTTCAGTGGTCTTCTTTAAAGATGACTGAGTCTTCTAGGGAAGGGGCCTCCACTTTCCAACGATGTCATTGTTTCTTATCCACTGTGGCTCACTCCAGTTGTTGATGAGACGCCATGGAACGTGTTACCTGTCGTGCTCTCAGGCAGTGAAGCAGGGTACTAGAGTATCCAATGGGAACAAGAGCTGCTACTGGTCATGCTTGTGCAGGTAGTTTAACAGATAGCATGGGGGATCAGTTTCTGCCTCGTGTACAAAAGGGAGTTCAACTGACCCGTCACAGCCTCCCAAGTTCATGTGCTAAGAGAGCAATGTGGCTTCAGCAGGATTTTGTGTGTGCCAAATACTTTGCCAGTGACAATCGTGTGGACTCAGTGGGCTGCAGCACGGTGGAACACCAGTGTAGACCTGTAGTTGTGCCTGTGAAGACAGTGGAACTCACGCCTTCGAGTAGGAATGGAAGCTGTGGCCCACTTGGTGTGGAGGCTCCAAGTGGGAGAAGGAAAACCAGCAGTGCTCAGTCTGTGCTGGCGTCTCATTGCCGCTGGTTTGGGCTTGCTTCGGTACAAGGCTGCCTGTGTGGAGGATCCCCTGCCTTGAGCTGAGCACTGTGGCTCTATAGCACGTCCTGAGGACCCAGCCTTGTGCTGCTGTAGGTCACTGACTAGTCAGAATGTGTAGAAGAGTTTCTGCCTTGTATCTGCAGCAGAGAGGGCACTGGAGTTCCCTTCCTGAGGCTCACTGCCTTAGCCCCGGTCCTGTGATGGAAACACAGGTTCTGGGTTAGCAGGAGCAGGTTTTATGTGACTTGTGTCCAGAAATACATAGCCTTGGTGATAGTTTTATAACAAGCTTGCAGAGAATCACCAGTGACACACAAAATCCAGCTGCAGGACTTGACACTGCCTTTTCCAAAGCCATTAAAGGGCAGTCAGCCATGTAGTTCCCCTAATGCAAAAAGGTGACTTTCCTACCAGCTCGATGGGTTTGGAATTGGCTTTACAACACCCTATAGAAAGCAAAGCCCCCCTACAAGGTGTGAAGCGACACTTGCCCTGTGCTGGTGGGGGTTCCACATCACTCACTGCCCCTGAGTGATGGCTCTAACACTGCCACTGCCCCTTAAAACCTGGTTCTGCCTGCATGGGGGACCCCTGTGTCTATAGCAGTTGTGGTTTATGTAGGAACCACAGCATCTGTTGAGCTTCAGTTCGGAGTCAGCCCAAGGCTTAGTTTTATTCTGAGTGTGAGATGCTGGAAGCAGCTTCTCCACCATTCAATGAATACACCAAATTCAGGCTATTCATCTGCAAGCACACTGTGCTGCCAGTGTCTGAGAACAAAGTGGGCAATACTGCAGTTGATTTGTACACTGAGCACGCCAGTTACATGCCTCTGCTTAACCGTGACCAGTGACTTCCCTGCTTCAGCTGGAGATGGTGCTTGTCCTTAAGGAATAGCCAGCACATGTCCAGTGCTAACAAAGTGAAGACAGTTCCTCCCATTCAGCTTGTGTGAGATGTGGGGGGCAGAGGGCTGGAACAGGCAGTTTCCCCCCCCAGCACAAGGACTTGCAGTGTCACATCCTCTGTTCCCATTAGGAAAGGGGGGGTCTCCTGCAAAAGAAGCCTGCAAAGGGATTATTTAAGCCCTTTTCCTCCTTGTTCTGCTCAGAACAGAAGCAGCCAGCTTTGCTTTCCTCAAGCCTTGTATAGGTGAATGTCCATTAGTTTCCCCAAGTCTCACAACCAGGATGCTTCATATCCCTGTTCCCATACAAGTTGCTGTTCAGTAGCTGGATAATTCAGGCTGTTCTATGAGTAAGTTGTACACAAAGAGGACCAAAGAGCAGGAGCCTGAGTCAGACATGCCCGACCTCATGCCAGTGTAACTGTACAGGTAGTGCTGAGCTGTTTGGCTTTCTGCTGGCATAAACAGACCCTTCTTCTTTGTAACTTAAGGCATTAAAACCCATGGCAGGTTCCTCACTGTCAGAAGCAGAGTAGCATTCACCCCCTGCATCCTCCAGGTCACCACCACAAGGCCTGAAGCTCATCAACCCCCCTGCCAGGACAGAGGTTTAGTCACTACTTGGTGTAAGGGTTAATAGCAAAGAATGTCACGGAGCACACTTGCCATGAAGAATTCCTCTGCTGAGCGTTTCAGGGCATGGTTCAGCATCTCACTGCTCATCATGGCCATGGTTGGGAGGTGCGAGTGGATAGAGGACTCCCTTTGGCTCCCCTTTACCTCATCTCGTCTCGGTGTGATGCTTTGTGATGGACAGATGATGTTTCTCTTCTCCTTAGGCAACTTCTTAGGGTGTCTTCGTGGTATTTATTAACAGCTAGGCAGTCTTCTGCTCTCCAGGATGAATGTTTTGCTTACTGAGCCAGTAAAATTCCCTCCTTCCTAACTGAGGTGGTTGGAAGTCCCATAGCCCTGTCCCTAAAATTGAGCCACAGGTAAACACGGATAAAGGCCTTTGCATTTGGAGCAGCAGCTCCCTCTTCCTGAGTGCTTTTGGCAGTTTATCTCTCTTTAAGGAGCCGTTCTCCTCCTCTGCATCAACAGAAGCTTAAAGAGAAGCACGTGCCTGTAGGTCTGAAGGGGTTTTGATCACCAGAGACCAGCTCTGCCCATGCTGTTTCTGCCCAACAGATCTCAAACCAAGCCCCCCCTGCTCTGAGGCTATTCCACACCAATAGATTAAGTTGTACAGGGAATAGCCTCTGTCAGGGAGGTTTTTCCCTCCTGAGGAAGGGCTATGGATAGTTCTATCCTCAGTTTATTGGATGAGTAAGTACTGCCTGTATGCATGTTCCTACTAAGTGCCCAAACCTGCCCTTGGGCAGCCATGTCCCTGGAAGATGCAGCAGTGACACAGCAAATACCATCTCCTTTTAGCAGGGTCTGACTTGAAGGGGATTTAGGTACCGCTAACACAGGGATGCTCTTCCAGCCCCAGAGCTGGACACCCCAATGGGCGAGTCTCAACCCCTCTCTATGAAGAGCTTCACACAGCCCATTTCCCAGTCAAGTGGGAGGGAGCTCATGGACACAACAGGTAATGATGCTCAGTTTGGAGCCTTCAACCTAGCCTAAACACCCCAGATTTGGTTAAACTGCAGATTGAGGCCTCTAAAGGCATGAAGAAGCCCAACACATTGAGTGTGAGGTTGGGCTTTTCCACTCTGGAGCTGCCATTGGCAGCCCTTGACCCCATCCATGAGTAGGTACTCGGTGTGTGGATGAAGGGAGGGATTGGATTGAGCTCTGGAAGCAGCGCATCCGTGTTTAGCTGTGGCTGGTTTTAGATCCTACCTGGATGTACCAACCTGGCCTCAAAGCGTGGAGTCCCTCCTCTGCATCAGGAACGGGAAGAAGAAGCAACAAGGAAGTGTTTGGCTTGAATAAAAGGAAAGAAACCTCTTTGCCTTCCATTCAGTTTGTGTAAACAGACATTTGAAGTGGCAAATACCCCCCTCTCTTCCCTTCTAGCTCTCCCTGCCTCTGCTTGTACATAACCCAGCTGGCTTGGTTAGTGGGGACCAGTCTGTACCTTGTTTCCTGTCGTGTGCTGTATGCAGATGATGTCTTTTCCTTTGTCTGTAGTGTTTTATAAGTTGGGGTTTGTCTTTTTTGCTTCCTTTTTTGTATCTCACCCTTTGAATAAAATCAAGTGCCCTACATGAAACAAACAGAACTGCTGGTCTTCAGTTGAACCCGCTTGAGAACAGGGAAACGCCATTCGGAGAGCAAACCCAGGCTCTCTGGCCTATCTGAGATACAGACTCTGATTCCCAGCCATGATTACCCACTAGCCAAGAAGAAAGCCCCTAAGATGCCCCTAAGGCAGAGCAGTCGGTGTTGCCTTTGGCACCTTCATTCTCATTTAACTCCCACTTCCCTGGCACCGGGCAATGCAAAATCCCAGGAGAATATTCCCTGTATTCCACAAGTGTTGGAGGTCCTGGTTTGGAGAAGGAGAAGGGGTTTGGGTGCTGAGGCAGCAGAGGAGGATGAGGCCATGGGTAGCCCATAGCACCCATTGTGAGGCTGCAGCAGTGGGATGGCTCATGGCTAAGCCATGCCTGGATAACCCTGGATAACCGCAGTGACAAAGCAGTGTCTGAGATTCCATCCCTCTCCGGGAATGATACCAAACACCATCAGTTGTTTCCCTGGATCAAGTGGACTCGCTCTTCTCACCTACACCTTTCCTATGCAACTAAAAGGCCACGAGGCTGCTCTTGAAGGCTCATTGCCTTGAACCCATGCACGTCCCTGTAGTACCACAACAGAATTGGTGCTCGTGCGGGTGTCAGGAGCAAACGGTGCTCTTCTGCTTGCTCAGACACAAAAGGGTTCCTGAGCTACTTCAAGCCTGACCCAAAAGCTGCCCCTTGTGCTTAAGAAGAGTTAATTCTGACTCATTTCCATGCATTTATCATGGTTGGAATGAACTGCAGGCCTTTAATAACAAAAGGAGGAGAAGAAAGCCATGGACTTGCCAAGATGGTCCTGCAGAGGTTACCCAGCCTAAGAGAATCAGACCCACAGAGCAGACATGAGGGCTCCTTCCTCCCTCCTCAGCCTCATTCCTTATTGTTTACGTCAGATCGAATCTGTTCCCATGGTCCTTACAAATCCCTATGGAAACGAGTTCAAACAAACACGCTGCTGGGCAGCTTGAATCCAGCACTGGATCCCGACCGCGGCCGCCGGCCCAGACACGGCTCCAAGCACAGGGATAAGGAGGCTCCCGGGTGCTCCCGAGCATCCCAAGGCACCCCAGGACCACGGGTGGGATGGGTGGAAGTGGAGGGTGACCAAAGACCTTGCCAAGCAGGAAATGGCCCTGCATAAAGGCCAAACCTGGGCTGTGCTGAAGTGATGCTGTGCTGAAGTGATGCTGTGGCTCCTGCTGAGAGGAGCAGGCAGCGAAATGCATGGGATGCAGCTGGGATGTGGGATCGAGCACATGGGATTGAGCGTCCTCAGTGTGTTCGTGGTGATACAAAGGGGAAGGAGGCAGAGCCTGAGGCTGTTGTCTCTCCCCCAGGCACTGCTGCATCCAGGGAAGGGCATTGTGAGTCCCTTGATGCCACTGGAATGAGGACCACGGCTCCTGATGAGCAGCCAAGGCCAAGGGAGAGCTCAAACCCGCTCCTAACCCTGGAACAGCTTAAAATCCATCACGTCTGCCCGAGGAGCATCCTGTACCTCATCACTTCACTCTCCCATTTGTGTCTATGTGGTCCCGTGGTCAATGCCTGCATGGAAAAGCAATGAAGGACCAGTTGATGCACCAGCACCAGCTGCAGCAGAACAACCGGACATACACAGCTCCAAGAAGAGCTGTTCCTGAGCAGTCGTGGGTGCTTGCTGTTAGCACAGGGGTTAACAAGAACCTCAGCTTTAACCTGGGCTTTAACACTGGAATCAGCTCAGGAACACTTCTCCCATCAGTAGCAACAAGCAGGGAAACGAGCTGGGACAGGAATCACCAGCCTGGGAATGCTGCGGGCTTTGCATTGCTTGTTTCAGTGGCTGTGGAAAGCACGACCTCAAGTCCTGTTCCAAAGGGAAGCAGCTGCTGTTATGCTATGGCGGGATGAGCACATGAAGAGCTACAGCTGCTGCTCAGCCCATGGAGCCGAGAGGATGCTGCTTCCCCGGGTGGAAATGGGTAGAAAAGCCTAAAGAGAGGGGTCCTGTGGGGCCCACAGGGGCTATGGCTGACACTGACATGGTCAATCCTGGTTCCTGCCTTCCCGAATGGAGTTTGGGAAGTCACAGCCCAGGCTGGTTTGACTCTATCCTGGCATTCCCAAAGCACAGATACAGGAGCAGCTCCCGCATGGAGCCAAGCTGAGAACATTGGGGCTGGAGCAGAGAAGCTGCGTGGAGACCTCAGAGCAGCTTCCAGTGTGTGAAAGGGGCTACAAGGATGCTGGAGAGGGGCTCTGCATCAGGGACTGTGGGGACAGGACAAGGGTTGATGGGTTCAGACTGAAACAGGGGAGTTCAGGTTGGAGATAAGGCAGAAGCTGTTCCCTGTGAGGGTGCCCAGTGCTCAAGGCCAGGTTGGACACCGGGGCTTGAAGCAAGCTGCTCCAGTGGCAGGGGTTGGAACTGGATGAGCTTTAAGGTCCCTTCCAACCCAAACCAGGCTGGGGTTCCATGAGTCACCAACACCCGACTCCCCCCGGGGTGCACAGGGATGTGCAAACCTCCAGCACATCCCAGAGGTGCAGGAAAAGAGAATCAGAGCTGAGCACACCCCCCTTGGGAGCAAAGATTAACCCGCATCCTGCTGAGCATCCCTGTAGCATCCCAGTTACAGGGAGCGATCCCATCAAGTACAGACACACAAAGCCCTCTTTTGCTTAAGCCCAGCACTAACACCACAGAAAGCAGGTACTGTTCACCCCTGTGGCTGACAGGATGGACCCTCCGGCTGCTCGTGGCCATTCCCGGATGCCGGCTCCCATTCCGGTGTGGAATCGTGGCCGCAGCTCCTGCTCCGAGGGCTCTTCTGTTCTCTTTATGGCCTGTCCTTCTTGCAGGTGGACCGCATTGCTGCCTCCCGAGACTGAGCATCACCTCTGCCCCAGCCACAGCCGAGCACTGCCAGAGCCTCCGAGGGAAGGAGAGGGTGAGCTGCAGCACCCAAGGGTGCCACCTCCTCTGCCTGCACCAAGGGCAGCGCTGAGCATCACTCAGGTCCTGTATCTTGCACTGAATAAGGCACAGACCCCCCCCTCCCCAGAGACAGCCCCAGGTTACTCCAGTTGCTGGGTGCCTTTTGCACTGTGGTTCTTGCTTTGGTTTTAGGGTTTAAACAATAAAAGTCTCCAAAGAGGTCTTGAGTTTTAAAGCAAGCGCCAAACCCGGAGCATCCTGCTCCAGAGATTGGATTTGCTTGGGTGGATCCTTCCCGTCTTGGCTTCTGCAGCCCAGGAAACAAAGCCAAGGTTGTGACACCCCCCCCCTCCCATCCCTTTCTGTTCCTGTTCAATGATGGATTTGAGGGCTTTAAACCTGTGTTGGTTTGACTGGAATCCCCAGCCTGTATCTGGCATGGTTTGGGTTGGAAGGGACCTTAAAGCTCATCCAGTTCTAACCCCTGCCACAGACAGGGACCCCTTCCACTGGAGCAGCTTGCTCCAAGCCCCTGTGTCCAACCTGGCCTCCAGCACTGCCAGGGATGGGGCAGCCACAGCTTCTCTGGGCCATCACCCTGGGCCAGCGCCTCAGCACCCTCACAGGGAACAGCTTCTGCCTCAGAGCTCAGCTCAGGCTCCCCTGGGGCAGGTTCAAGCCATTCCCCTTGGCCTGGCCCTACAGGCCCTTGTCCCAAGCCCCTCTCCAGGTTCCCTGCAGCCCCTTCAGGCCCTGGAGCTGCTCTCAGGTCTCCCCTTCATGCAGCAGAGGGGCAGGATCCCCTCCCTCATGCTCTGGGGGTGCTGCCCAGCACAGGGGGGGGTGTTCTGGGCTCAAGCTGGGTCATGGGGTTGGACCAACCTCCCCCTGAGTCCTTCTGTTCTCATGACCTTTGCTAAGCCCAGAGTGATGCAGCCAAGGGCATCCCTGCCTCCTGTTCCGCTCACGGTCCCTGTTTGTGCTACCGAATCCATGGATTCCCTGGCAGTTTGTGCCTTCCTTTCTGCTCCTCACTTTCTGGGCTCTTATTTCCTTAATGCTGTGTTGTGGGAATGTGGGAATGTGTCCCTGGGGATGAGGCCGGTGGCTCAGGTGCTCCAGCCCTTGGCCTCACTGGTGCCTGTGGGAGCCAGATGCTTTCAGTAAGAAATCACCCTGAAGAGGTACAAAGCAAAGGGCAAACCCCGCAGCAGGTACTGATGGGTTCTGTGTGCCCTGAAGGATCCAGAGCTAACACCAGGGCTCGGTGCGTTCGCATTGCATGACGGTTAAAGCAGCTTTAGGTTGCTTTAAAGCAGCTGCCGTTTGCTTTGGTTGTCTCCATTTAAACAGCACCTTTTACCTGAGCAGGAGCTGCTGAGTCCTGTGGCTTCCCTATGAGATCCAAGGCTGGTTTCAATCAAACATCAAGCAGCATCCAGGCTGCTGAGGAAAGAGCTGGCTCCTGCTTCCCAAGGGAGCCAACAGCCTTGCATGCTCTGCTGGGAAAGGGCAGGGTGTTGAGGCTGAACTTCACCTTCTGTTAATCTCCCTTGTACAATAAGATGCTCCAACCATGAGTTAGTGAGAGGTAAGCACAGAAAGGACTGTGAGCAAGCCTGGCTGTAAGGCAAGGTGCTGAGCTCCTTGTAGTCATTGTTCTGCTCTGTTAAAGGGGGTGAATGTGTGAATGAGGGGTCCCCTGCACTTGGAGGTGAGGCTGTGGGTGACAGTGAGGAGGTTGTGTCCCATCCCAGTGAAAACAGCTCCTGTGCCAGGGCTCTGGGATGCTGGGAAGCCCAGCACCGCTCTGTGATGGATGTGGATGATGGAAAGCCAGGCTCAAACCCATCGAGCAGGATTCTCCTGCCTCCTGCTTCGTTCCCTTTGCAATGAACCACAGGGAAGCCCCACAGGAATCGGTGTAGTTCTTTAATAATAACATCGAGGGCAGCAAGAGTAATGACTGCATTTAACAAATGACACATGCAGCAAACAGAGGGAGCAGAGCATCATTGCACAGCGCTGGCCGACCCCACGAGCCCTCATTCCACATCACAGCAGAGGCTTCTTCCTCCTCCTTTGCTGCACCAGCACCACATGAAGGCCATCGGTTACCCTCAGCCCTTGCCAGAAGCCCCCTTTCCCCAGGGATAGGAGCTGCCTTCACACACCGAGGAGCAGAGGGTGAATTCAGATGCCTGCAGGGCTCCTGTGGGTGAATGCATTGAGACGCAGCCAGCAACGATCTGGAGCCTTTGTAGCCATTGAACCCCATGCTCTGAACCTGTCAAAGGCAGGCGCTGAGCCCTTTGAGGCTGCAGGACACCAAAGGAAGGTTTGCACGGAGGAGGAAGGATGCAGCAATCAAAGGGAGGGCTCCAGAGCCAATGGAACAAGGGTTTATTTAATGCCATCAGCCAGCTGCTCGTGGCTGTCTAGACCAGCCCGTGGAGGAGCAGTGAACAGGGAAGCCCTGGGAGACCGGGAGCAGATGTGGTGCCACTCAACTCCCTTTGATCCATAGGGAAGGTTTACTTAAGAACTGGCTAGTGAGGATTGATAGCCTGGGTAATGTGTTTCTAGGAAGGTTTTATAGCCAGAGAATACATAGGGTACCATAAGGCGGTGTATGGCACACCAGCTGGTTCAACCTGGGTTACATAGCATTAATCAGTGGAGGCTGATGTAGAGTCAGGACCAAGTTTTAGGCTCGATCACCTTATGTTTGTCACTAAATGAACTGATCCTTAGGGACCAGCATGGATCTTTAAGAGCACATGCAGTGCTTTGGGGAAGCCTTTCCAGCAGCCACATTGAGGTGGGTCCTAAACACAAGACCAAGGACCACCAAATGTGCTCCTATTTTGCCTGCGAACATCAGAGAGGAGGCACCAAAAGCAGTTCACCAAAGGGTTGGGTGCTCTGCTTTGGTGTCCATGCTCTGGCCACATCCCACCCTGGATCCACGTGGAAAAGCAATACCAATGGATCCGAGTGTGCAGGCAGGAGCTGTAGCGCTTCAGTTTAATGCTATGCCCCACAGGTATTCGTCACTACAGGAGATAGTTGTACATTGATAAAGAAAGCAATACAACCATAAAGAACACAATACAACAAGCACAGCTTGATACAATAACGTGCCATGAAATGTCATTGGCTTCAGAATAATTTACTACAACTTGAACAATGGTCTTTTTATCCACACTCGGATAGGGAATGCTTCCATCTAACACATGGTAAGCATGCGGTAACAATATGTACAACAAAGAATTTGGAGTTTGGTTTTTGGCCGTTGAGTGGGCAGTGCTGATTTCCCTGGCCTCATCTGGGTTCGAGTTTGCTTCTTTGATGCTGGAGGGGCTTTTTTTTCCCTTTAGTTTGGGGAAAAGGAGGATTTCTATGTACATCTGCAAGAGGTGAGCCTTAGGCCTGGATATACACCGCTATGGGGCCTCCCCCAGCAGCAGGTTTGGGTTTGTTAGCAAAGTGACCCTTAAACCAAATGAAATCCCAATGCCATCCTGTTGAAAAGCAATTCCCTTCCCAAACCCTCTTGAAACACGAGGATCTGCTCAGAGAAGTATCCCTTGATCCTTATTACACCATTCCATACACCATTTACCCCTTTCTTTCTGAACCCAGACCAAACACCTATTGAACTAGATCCCATCCATCCCAAGAGGGTGTCCAACCAAACGTGTGTCCGGGTGTTTGAAGCTTCCCATTCCCATGTGCCAAGCACAAGGTTGACTTGAGCTACCTATGGGCTGTAGCTGATGCATCTGACAACAGCGGGTAGCAGAGCTGTTGGGTTTGCTCCCGACTGGGGCTGCTCCGTGCTGCCTGCAGACAGAACAGTGGTAGGGGTGAATTAAGCAGCCTTTCTGCACACCAGCCTTGGCTGGAGCCTGGGTCTTCAGATCCAGCATCATGGATGTAGCAGATGGATGCCTTTATCCCATCTGATAGATGCCATGGCCTAGCGGTGGGGAAGGCTGGTGAATGACAGTCAGATTGACTCCGAGCCTCACCATAAAGGTTCATTCACGAATGTGAAGAAATGAATGGGGACCAGAAGGGTCTTTTTTTGTCTCTTCCCTTTCCTCCTTGAGTATTTTTCCCTTTTCCCCCCTTTTTTTTTTTCCCCTAGAAAAGCTAAAATTCCTATTTATTTCCAACAGCACTGAAGGAAGCACTTGGCAAAGCATTTCTTTATCTGCTACCAACATACCTGCTTATGAGAACCCTTGGACATTCATGGGACTGCAGCTACAAGGTGGGTTCCATAGAGAGAGTCACGTTGGGAGAACTGATCCTCATGGTCANAAGCACTTGGCAAAGCATTTCTTTATCTGCTACCAACATACCTGCTTATGAGAACCCTTGGACATTCATGGGACTGCAGCTACAAGGTGGGTTCCATAGAGAGAGTCACGTTGGGAGAACTGATCCTCATGGTCAAGCTGGAGCCAGAGCTCTGGCTCGAGTGATCAAACCTACTTCTATTCGTCACGAAGGCAGGTTGTGCTATAGGGGAACAGCTACGTGTGTGTGTGTGCCAACGTTGTGGAATACGGTGGGGGTCCCGTGAGGGCGAGGAGAAAGCATGGAGAAATGCAGCCAGTGCATTCCTTGGAAGGCTGATTCCCATCCTGCCCGTCCGATGGGTTGAGTTTTGCCTTAGGCAACCACTGCTACTGGAAGCGATGCTGTTGGGAGCTGACAAGAGGGAGGAAGCGCTCTGCATCTCCTTTGCTATGAGGTTGGAAGGCTCCTGTCGCTCATTCCGGAAAGGAAAACAGAATCCAATGATCCACATGGAAACGTCTGTAGGGTGAAAGGATGCCATTTACAGGAAAACCAAGCGCATCAGTGGGAACCACTTCAAACCGGCGGCAGCAGCAAGGAGCCCGAGCGGAATGGGTGTAGGGAGATGGATACATCCCTTATGTCCAGGAACTTTCCTTTGGAAAGCAGCATTGAATGGCGCCGCTGGATGGCAGAGCCGTTAACTCCATAGCCAGCATTAGCCTAAACTGAATGCAAAGGCTCTCCCGTCAACCATACTTCTCCCAGCTTCCCTTCCTCCATTGCCAGGAACTCCTTTGTCCCACCGGGAACGCTGAAGGCTGACCTGTTGCCAGTTATTCCTTGTCCTCAGGGAACGGGGTCCAAGCCTTGTGCTGTTGCGCCTGGTTTATTTCCCAAGCCATTTCCCAGCGGCATTCCGTTCTCATTCACCTGCACTTCCACACACCAACATACGCGGATCCAGAGACCTACCCCTTCTCCCATCCAGACCCTCCGAGATGACACTGCCTTCATGGTCCATGGGAACGATTCTCCTTGGATTTACCAGGTTCCTGTACTGTTGTCATCACCTGCTTAGCAGCTGGGATGGGAGTGGGATGGGAGCAGCTTTCTCTCCTACCTTGAGTCTTGTCCCAGTGCCTTTGTGCAGTAGCTACCTGGGATGGCTGCACTTGGAAGAGTCTCTTGCAGTTGTCCCCTAGGGAGAATTGCCCTTTCCGGAGAGCTTGCTCTAGTTTTCCATTCCTCTTTGTTTCCAATGTATCCTGGAATCGCCATGGGAAGCATCGGGGACAAAGAAGGGAGAGAGCCTTGCTGCAATGGGACTCAAGTTACTTGCCTTGTTCCAGCAGTCTCTTATTTGATAGTTTGGTGGCACTGATGCACAGGGGATTTGAACAAGAACAGAAATCTAAAGGACAAAGACAACCCCAAAGTCACCCATTCCAAACCCAATCCAGCTTCCTCTACCCCCCTCCCACCCCCCCACCCCCCCCAACTGATGGATGTGGTACAGTACTGCTGAAAAAGCCCCTTGGATGCTTGTGGAAGAGATGGGAGCAAGGCTGAACCCCCCCCTTAGACTGCAGGGCGAGGGGGGGGCCGGGATGGAGGGGGGGCCCTGTTAGGTGGGGGGGCTTGGGGGGGTG
>NDXB01002026.1:0-40866 GCA_002631895.1 Agapornis roseicollis
CCCCTCCTCCTTTAAATCAGCCTCCCTCTTTGCAAGGCAAACAGTGGCAAGGCAGGACTTTAACTAATCGCTTTTGGTTTTCCTCCCTGCTATAGGGTTTTTACCTTCTCTGGGGTTTTGTTTGGGTGCTGGCTTCGGTTTTGTGCTGCTCGGAGTTTTTGGTCTGCTGATGAGGGCTTTTTGTTTCAACCCAAGGATCTCCGCAACTCATCTCAGCGCCATACACCAAACACACTATTTATGTGTAGTACAGATATGCAAAGATATCACTTAACAGCTTCTTTTCCTTCCCAAATCCTACAATCATGCATTACAAAGAGAAACGCAGCGATTAAAACCAGAAAGTAAAGCTTTTGTTTCCCCCAGACATCTCTGTTTTGTCTTTCCTTATGCAAATGCATTAAAAGCAAAACAATAATCCCTATTTCACAAGCACACACACACCAGTGATACGTAGGGTGAGGTGTCCCTGTCCATGGCAGGGGGGCTGGAACTGGATGATCTTAAGGTCCTTTCCAACCCAAACTATTCTATGATTCTAGGATTTTACTCCTCACTCACAAAAAGCTTTAAAGCACTCTATATTGAATTAATAGAGACAGTTTTAATGAAGACACTGAGTTTCTAGATTAATTTCTTCAAGAATTGGAAATTCTTGTATAATAAAAGCAAATTGTAAAATAGGAAGCAAATCGTATGTGCTCTCATTCCCACTTTGCTATGTAATAACACAGTTCTACAAGGCTTTGCCAACAGTATATTTCCAAGCTATCAAAAGCACATTAATTCTTCTGGTTAAAACAGCTGGGAAAATATAGATGTGTAACCGAAAATATCCCAGGCTTATTGTAATACCAAAAATGAAAATGAAAGATGTTTTTAGCCAATATACTAGTAAAAAGTGAATTATTTCACATGAAAAGCACTGGTATTTTGCTGCTAAATCCTTTAATCTATTTGTCCATTGGGTTTACACCTCACAAGGGTCAGGGTTGTTAAGGGTGAGCTCCTTTGTAATGCCTTGGGCGCTGCTCCCCACCGATTGGGCTCTTGTTAAGCTGAATGGGCTCTAAACAGGGTGCTGGGGAGGGTGGCCAGGAAAAGCACCGAGCAGGGAGGTAAAGAGGAAGTGAGAGCGGGGAGGTAGAAGTGAAACTCCTTGAAACAGATGAGCCCAGGGGCTGGGTTTCAACTTAAAAAGTGCTTTTCGAAGGTCATGAAGCACATCAGGTTTGGGCCTGTTATGAAGGCTCGGGGCAGAAGATGAGATTCTATAGTTGGGGGGTATAATACTTATAACTAAAAATGCACAGAGATTCAAACTCCAAGGTCCCATCTCTCACCTCTGGAGTGGCCCCGTTTCCCACAGCTTCACTGACACCAGAAAACTGTTCAAGATAAGGAATATGTGTAGTTATCAGTGTGCTCCTGCTTCCCCCTTCATCATCCTCCCCAGGATAGGGGCAGAAGGGCTCAGGATCAGCATTCCTGCAGGACTCCTTTGCAGAGTATTTTGGTGGGGTACTATTAAATTCCAGTTCTCTGGCACTATATATACACACACACACACACACACACTACTTAAACTGGTGTGCTTGATTGGTTTATGGTTTCTTGTTGTTTGGGTTTGATTGTTTTTAATTTAGGTATGTTTACCATAACTAGAGTATTTCCTCCATCTCCTGAACTGGGCTGGCAGGATAACCACAGCCATGCATGTCCTTATGGGAAAAGTGGCCTTTCTGGCCATCCCCCGTGAGGTCAAACTGGTGTGGGCTTAACATGGAAAGATAAAAGACCCAGGAGGTGCCAATCACTTCCCAGTTCATGCTCCTTCCTATGGCAGCCACCAGTGCCAGCACCTAAGGGCTGATACAACAGTAATTACATCCTAGTTGACAGCCTTTGGGTGTTGTAGAGAAAGGAGCTGTCTTAGAAATGCCCAGCTCTAGCACACAGCATCACTTGGGGTGCCCAAGCATCTCGCACCAGGACAGGATGAGTTAACCTGCCTTGTGTAAAGCAACAAATCCCCAACCTCCAGCACAAACCTTCCCCAGCAGTGATCAATAGATCCCCAGACCACACTGCCATAACCTTGTCATGTCTCAACAAGGGTACAGCCGCTAAAAAGGCTCAGGGAGGAGCAGCATCACTCATGCCCCCCCACCCCAGCAAGCTGGATATGGCCAGTGACTGTCAATGGCCCCTCAGTCCTGACAATGGTAAAGCTTGAGCATCCTTGGGACCTAAATGCAGGTGATCATCACCCAGGTAGAGACAAGCAGCAAGAGCAGCACCATGATACCAAGGAGATTGAGTGGGGCAGGGCAGGAGGGTGCCAGCAGCAGGCACCAATAGGTCCATATATGCCCCTATATGCCATAGTCCCCCTCCCCTCCTTCCAACATCCTTTCCACAGGGATGCTGCCAGCGCCAGGTTTGTTATGAAGTACCTGCTGCACCAAATTGAGCCCAACAGCAAGTAGTTATAAAGGAAAATTACATTAATTTGTGTAAAAGTGTAATAAAAAGGGAAAAGGCAGCAGGGCTATTTTTCTTGCTTTCAGAGGAACTCAGGTTTGGCAGGTTATGATTATACAGGGAGCATTGGCCACCCAGAGGCTTCTCTCCTTTCTCACAGCACTCGAACTGCTACACCATAGCGTGATGCTCAATGATGCTGTGTGACGTGGATAATACCCCAGGGATTGCCCAGCTGCTCTGGACAGCCCCCAAGGTTTGGGAAGTGATTGGTATTTATGTATTGGTTAAAGGAGTCATTACAGGCAGAGAAAAATAACTGGCTTTGACTTAAATAGCTTATTCAAATAGCTGGCTTCTATGGGGCTTGGTAACGATTGCTCTCCTTTTGCCATCTACCTGGGGACCAAACCTATGCTGGCGCATCCATGCCATTACTCAAACCACACATGCAAGATCTCAGAGACTCAGACCCTGAGCAGATTGCGAGGGTTTATCCACTTGGATTAAAGCTCCATGGGTCAGGGATGTTATTTAGAAGGCATAAGCAAGCCCTCTGTAGCCATGGTGGCTTGCTCCAGCTGGTGGTACAGCCCCTGGGTATCTATGAACAGCACTCTCCTACCTGGAGCAAAGCTATTAGACATGAACCAGAGGCAGCCCAAGATTCCAAAATCCTGGAAAAAAATCAGAGGTGTTTTGGAAAAATGAAGTTGCCTCCTGACAAACCACCACCACCAAGTTTTCTCCCCATTTTTCCCTCTTAACACACCCTAGCACTAGCTGTAGGGAAAGGAGGGATGATGCAACAAGCAACCCACAGCATCCCTCCTGCTGACTATTGGATGAAGCCACCTCAGTGAATTACAGCAGATAAAAAGGGCTTTTCTTAACAATCCCCCAAATACAGCTGTCATCCCCAAATGAGGATCTCCTGGAGGGACACCCACATAAGCCCCCATTGTTTTCAGTCCAGAATTTCACTGTTTCAGCACAGTTTGATTCAGATTGAAGCTGTCCTGGCAGACAACACCCAAATGTCCCCTCCTCACAGATCAGTCTTGCTTTTAACAATGAGCAAGCTCCATGAGCCCAGACCAAGAGCCCACATGATCCATCTTTCCCTTTCTTGGGCAAGCAAGCGACTTCAAGCACATCTATAAAGCCCCTTTAACTATTTGCATGATACTTCATACTTTTCTGCTGGTGGTTTAATAAGAAACAAGAATTCCCACGTGACTCCAACCTGAATTTAGATAGAGAACATTTGGGAAGGGAAAATGCTGCCTTGTCTCGGTTGTGGTGTGTGGTTAGAAAAAGGAACGGCTGGGTCCTGCCCTCTTCTCCTCCCATCCCTGAGCTGGGGCCAACCACAGGAGCCAGGAGCCTTCTCACAGCGCAGCCAGCATCATGCATGGTAGCTGCATTGGGGGCCCGTCCCAAGATGGGGATGCTCTGGTTAGGTTGTGATGCAAATGAACACCTCATCCACTGGGAACCTTGATTTTGTTTCAGAGAAACTCAGTCTTTACTCATAGAGCTTGGTCTTGGCATCTAGTTCCTATAAGAGTTGGTTCCCCGGACTCAGGCCAATTACCAAGAAAACTGTCTCGTTTCTAGCTGCAAATCAAGATCTTGGACTCTTTGCTCCTCGGTTCCTCAGTTTCCTTTCTCTCAAGTTGTGCTGGTAACGTCTCACCCTCACATAACAAAAACTAATGCTTGCAAGTTACCTTTTACCCAAACGCACCCTTCTGTAAAAAGATGCCACTTGTGCTATTGTCCAGCACAACAGTAAAGTATCATGTTGCATTAAATTCCAATGAGGAAAGTGCTTTCTGAACTAGATATTCAAGAACATCTTCCCAAGCACTAAGCATCTGAAGGAAAGGAGTGCCCCATTGGAGACACTGAGCACACTGGGGTCTGTTTGCGCTGTGGGGACAGCAGCACAGGGTTGATCTTGTGAATAGATCTGCCTAAGAATCAAGGGAAATAAGATCAACAGATCACCCTGACAGGTGAAGGCAAGAGAAACATCAGATGAAGCCACATCCATCCTCCCCCAAAACAACAGGCACCTACTAAACCAACTGAAATAAAGTTACAATAAAGCTCTGTTACAAATGACTGGAAGCTTAAGGCTTTCCTTGCAAATCAGATATGAACTTGTGAGCTTTAACACACTTGTGTTAACTTCAGTCAATAAAACCAGTTCCCTTTAAAAGGGCAGCAACTCTTCACTGGCAAAGATCTGCAAGACCATCTCTGAGACTATATTTTCTTGCAGGATTGGGAGAATTGTTGTCTGGGGGAGCTTTAAGGGGGTGGCTTTTATCCTTTTCCATTTAAACAATACATTTCCTTGTGCCCTACTTGACTGCACACCAGATCTTGATATGAAGCATCAGAAGCCAGCCCCTGCCAGAAAGGCAGATACTATAAATGGCCAAAGGTCTGATTTGGCACTGAGCAAGCCCTGAAATATTAGTTTTAAATTGGCATCTATTTTCAGACATGCCTCTACGCTGCTGAAAGAGAATTAATGTCATGCTGTTGGTGCATTTTGCTAGCTCCAGCTCAGTGCCAGAACCATGAAACTGAAGAAAAGCCTCTAAACTTAGTGTGAGTCTGAAGTAAATGAGCCCAGAGCCAGAGGCTCTGATTTCTGCCAAGGGAGATAAAAAATTGCAGTGCAAATCTGTTCAAATTATAATGTCCACTTCTCCCAGCATCGTCTGTCTGGGGAGGATGCTGTGGCCCAGCTTTCTGGTCCTGGCTCTTTCTTGTCTCACCCAGCAGCATCAGGACCTGCTGTGTTATTCTGGGGCCAGCCAGCAGCTATTTATTAGATAACAGTGCTAAGACAAACACCAGCTCCATGACTTGGTTTTCATTACGAGCCCAAGGGGAAACAAAACTGTAGCTCTTTGAGATTCAGGGGTGAGAACTGCCTCAGACTTCCTTGGGGGCAATTCCACCTTCATCTCAGTGCTATCTGCAATCCAACTGTACGTACCCCAGTTCCAACCTGCCTTATTCTGTGCAGCATTGTCACAAGTCCTGGAGTCCTCACCAGACAAAGCCACCCATTGCAGCGTGCATACACTGCCCACTACAGAAGAGGACTTCCCATGGGTTCATCTCTGTTTTTCACCCTACACTCATGCAAAGCCCCTGGAAACCCATAATCTTCTTAATAATCCAAGCAGGTTGCTATTAGACACCAGCCTTCACTAGCAAGTGAGGGTGCTTTTAAAAGCATGCCATCTTTAGGTAGCCCATTCCCATCTCCTGAGCATATGGCTTTGGGACAAAGCCTTGCTCCTGGAAGTGATGGCAACATCATGAAAGACCAGGACTGCTTTATTCAAGTGCTTAACCAACTTTGTGACAAGTCACTGCTGTTTCAGGGCAACCTCGGGAGGGGATAAAAAGTCTTTGAGCTCAAAATCTGTACTTCTGTTGTAGGAAGAAGGCCTATTACAGGCTGCTGACCTTCCCTAAGGAGCTGGCTTTTAGGGACAAGATACCTCTCACCCCCCCCAAGCAGTCATTAACCCCTCCATTAACCTGCCAACAGGGACCAGTTGTGACAAATGCTTTTACAACCAGTTCAGACCGGGGAGGACCACAGGCGAGCAAAGCTCATTGGACATCGGAAGCAGATCAGCTATGGCACAACAACAATTTCTGGTGACTACATCCATAAACTGGAATTGAACTGGTGACCTCCAGCTAGCACTTTAGTCCCCAGAGCCCCCCAGTTCCCCTCTATAAAGGCTCTTATTTTAACCACTGACTCTGCTCACGTCTCAGCCCTTCCTCTCCCTGTCACTTTACGCCCCAGCATTGACATATGGTTGAACCGATATCCTTTCCCCGCTTCCTTTCTCATTGCTAAATGTCCAGTAGGATTGCACAAAGGCACCCAACAGGAAAGGTCAAGCTGAGTTTCATGCCTGAGGTCTAGGATTACATCAAGTTCTTAACGTTCAGCTGTCCTTAGCATCGAGCAAGCACTTCCCAGTTTCAGCCTAGTCATAGCTAAAACAACGGAATCATTCTCACTTGGGTTTGCTCTACTCTTGCCTTGAAAAACCCCACCAGCTCATTCCCACATCCCTATGGGAACCAGGCTGAGTCTGAGCTCCTTGGGGTTGCGCATACAGAGACCTACAGAGCTGCCCAAGGCAAAATGAAGACTTGCTAAAACTTTACACCCCAAGTTTGCAATCTGCTAACGTATTATTGACTAAATAAACAAGCTTGGGAAAGCTCTGAACATTTCCAAGCAGCTAAAGGGCTGGCTCAGGTTTTGAAGACTTTCAATTGAAACCAACATTTAATAAAGAAAACAAATGAACAAACCTCTCCTAAAAAAAGCACCAGCTTTTGAGGAAAATGTTTGAGAGATCTGACATGAAGGGATTTAATCAAAGTCCACGCAGTAATAACACTCTGAAGTTATTGATATGCTTATGTGGCTGCCAGGTATTTCACAAACATTAATGAGTTTATCTGTACAATCCACTCATGGGATTATCTATGTCCCTGGGTTTGGGCCTTGGATAAAAACTTCCGGATGTCACAAAACCTCACCTAAACCCTACAATCCAGCTCAAGTCTCCAATGAATGCCTTACCCACAGGTAAGCCCTCTTCAAGCAAGCTGAGCCAGAAGCAAGGGGCTTCAACTTGCACCACTTGACTTTTCCCTAGGTTGCAACCTTGCTATTCCCACACTTACCCTGTTGACTTAGGTCTCCACAAAACATTTATCACAGTGATCCTGAAGCAGAAACATTAACTAACATCGCACCAGCAGCACCCATTGCATTTCATTTCTCTACCTGCTTCCCCAGACATCTCAGGAGGAGGTGCTCCACTCCCCAGCTCCCAAAGGGCTCTGTATCCCATTGCAGGAGCTGAGCGCTATTATTTAACCTGGACTGACTTTCTCACAGGAGCAATTAAAGTCTGTAAGACCTTACCTGCATTTCACCAGGAGTCTCCTCATTAAAATAGGTACTCAGATGTTCCTGAGCCCAAAAGCATTAAGGTGTAAAGGAAACAACTGCCTGCCTCTTTTTTTCCTTCCAGGACAAGTCAGGTATTTAACACTACTAAAGCTACTGCTATGGCTACTCATGATACAAAGAGAATACAGTCTAAGCAGGATTACCACTCTGGTTTATATCAGGTACTAATTAAACCATTTCCAACCCTGCGATGAAGCCACTTGCTCACTGGTTTCTCTTTTGACATAGGCTGAGCCCAAATTACATCTCTCCTGTCACTGTTGGCTGAGCAAGTTGGCAGCAATTGGCTGAGCAAAGCCAATACAACAAAATCCTGGAGAGGACCCAAAAAATTCAGCCTTGGTAAGGAAAACATGGGTGTCACCCCTCTCCCCTTCAGCTACCTGGCAGAAAGGGGCAATTCCAGAAGATACATGGGTTTTGGCAGGGTTCAAGCAGCTGAGGTAGCAAAGGTCTCCCATAGCAGTAGGGAAGAGGAAGCTACAGATGGAAAATTTCATTTCTGTAACAAGTTTTCTTGCTAAATACTAGGAATACAGGATATAAAGCATCACATAAAAAAAAACTATGGGACTAAAGAATGCTCTAAAAGTATAAAGCCAGTGTTAGGGTAACATTAAAGCTCCAGTGGACAAGCTTAAACAGCTTGCAAGACAAAACAAGGCTGCACAACCGCTGAGGTGAATGCACAGGGTCTGTCAGAGAAGAACCTCCCCAAAACAAAGGCCCAGGCTCTATCCCCTCTGCAAGCTGCAGACCCATCCTCAGAGGAAAGTCTTACATACCCCCTGACCTTGGATGCATTGCATCGCCAAAGAGGAGGGCTCAGGGTGAGCAATGCAAGAATGATTTTCCCTTATCTTCTCCGTAGAAGAGATTATTCCTCCCCTGTGTGGAGCAGTTTAAGTAATGAAGACTGGGGAGAACAAGATACAGTACATACACTATAATAGTGGTTTACCAGGCACTCTGCATCTGCTTGCACTCCAAGGCCATATTGGTGAACTCCCTGGCCAAGGCCTTATGGACATCATGAGTCTCCATTTCACCACCTTGTCCTTGCTATTGAAGAGGTGTTGCAGCTTGGAATATTATTACAGGAAGATCTCATACTTCTCTATCCCACAGTAATTATGCCTGGGAAAGCTGGTCTTATTCCAGAGGTGACTAGCCCTTAAAAGAAGGTGCTATTTGTAGTGATCAAATGACCAACAGGTACCTGAAGCAGCTAGACTGGGAAAAGCCCTGGCTGCAAAGCAGTGCTAGGGCTGTTCTTTCCATGGCTGGGCATTTCAAAGTTGCTTATGCAAACATGAACAGGTGGGAGTTGTCAGAAATGGTCAACAGAGCATCACTTGTCGAGCAGCAGCAGATGCTTGCATTACTCAGGCATTGAAAATAGGAATAGATATATTGACAATGCCTGAGCATCCCACAGGTGGTTGCTGAAGAACCAATGCTATGCATCACTTGAACCAAACAAACAGGATAGTAATTAAGCTACAGATTTTGTTAATATTTTCTTTAAAGTAGTTCACCAATATCCTGAACTAAATTCTGCTCTCAGTCACCTAACGCCCCAGGGAGAGGAGCCACATAACCTTGCATAGAGGGTTATGAAAGCACTAGGATGGCAAGGACAGGGAAAAAGCCATAGAAAAATAAAAGCTCTTACATCTTTCATGAAGAAAGCCTGCATAGAAAATAAAAATAAAGACTCTGTGGTAAACACAGGCTGGTGAGATTGAGTGTTATTACTTGAACAATGGGCCTAATCCTGGAATGCGCTGAGCACCTCTTTAGCCTTTCCCAGCTCCTCCAGCTGCTGTCAGGAACTAAGGAAGATGTGCTTCACACAAAGGGAAGGTACAGTTTAGACTTGTCAAAGGTTTTTCAGTTTAAACTCTCCCCCCAACTGATAATTTGGGTTTTGATTAAAAAAATACAATGAGAGTGAAGGAAAGCTCAGCCTTCCTCAGAAAGGAAAGGGAGCAGGGACTTACCTAGGGACTGCCCAAATGGGTCAGCGTTTACTTTCCTGTTAACATATTGGTAAGAGCAATTACCTTACAGCCAGTTGTAGAGGCAATAAAAAACCAAGGGATCTGTTCTCTCAGTGAATGCACACCAAGCTCTCACTTAAAGCGCTGGGAAGAGTTACAAATGCTTCATATGCTATGGAAACATGGGGCAACTCCAGACATTGACTTCCAGTTGCCTAAATGGCAAGTGAACCCATTCATGGCAAATAAGTAACATGAGTTTATTCAACAGACATGGATCTATTGGTCAAAAGAAAAGTGGCATGGGAAGAGGAGGTTAAAACCACACTAACGCTCTACAGACCCCAGGCAGCAAAAGGCACAGTCTTGACCCACAGTGTAACCGAGGCCAGGCAGAATTTCAGTCCATCTGCGACGTGTTAATGGTTTCCTCTTTATTTTGGATGAATTTTGCTGAGAGAATCTTTGTAAAATATTCCACAAACCCTTGATATGAGAAATATGTGTTAAAAAAGGTTAAGAGTTCTCTCCCTTTGAATCAAAGCTCCATTCCTGGGGCAATAAGAACAAAACAAAAAGCCTACGTTTCAGATGTGCTACCCTTTCTGAAAATACAACAGGAATTAGGAAGGCTGTAGCTGCAAAATCCACAAGGGAGTTAAGACCTTGGTTATAAGCTTCCCAACCCATCATCCATTGTGTGATAAAAATCTTCCTAAGTAGGCACTCTCCTTTACCCTCAAGCACCTTTAATTGTGTCTTTGACTAAAAGCAAATCATTCCGCCTCTTAATATCAAGTTTGATTAAGTTAATCTTGATGTGATATCATGAAATAATATTTACTGTTCTCCAATAATTTATGTAAATAGCTTCCCCTTTCACCCCAGCCGTACAGGATGACAGGTGATTCAGTGCTGCTGCTCCACGTGCACATCTGTGGCCAAAGTGTACACCTTTACACGGTGCCTCCACAGAGTGCCTGATGGATCAAGCCATTGTAATAATAAAGCATATGGCTTAATGAAGACAACGAAGCCAACCTTTCTCTTTGGCCTCAAGCCCCAAAACCTGCTCCACAACTGAACAAAAGAATGCTTTTAAATATTTTTTTTTCCCCAAACCAAACCTTTAGACAGTTGTATTTAGTGCAATATTTTGCTGTTAAGTAAAGCACAACTCTCACCAGTAGCCAGCTACGACGAGTAATTTCCAACAGGGTGAGATATCGCACTTGCTGACCAGAACTTGAAATAAACACACTCAGACAAATTAACACCACATCATCACTGCAGCCACCACTGCTCTGCTCAGATTTAAGAGCCTGAAGTCAGTACAGACAGGCTGAGATAAGGAGGGAGATAAGAGGAACTGCATGAAAGTAAATAACCACCTGCAATCTCAAATGACTTTCTAGCAAGGAAGTCCAAGGCAGACACAAAATACTCAAGGCCTCAGACAGCAGTTGGGCTTGGAGATGAGGTAGAGCAAAAGGACACAACCCAAACTCTACCTTTAGAAGCTGAGGTCTGCAGGGGATCTTGACTCCAGCAGAGCAGAACGTATGTTCTTCTATAAACAAGCTTTAGTCATCTCTGTCCTCAAGGCATGCCATGGTTTTCAGCAAACATATCCTTTGGAGACCTCCACACCAGAAGAAGACTGTCCACCCAAACCCAGGGCTTGCTTGAGTTCACAATGACCCCCAAGAGCAAATGGATGGAGAGGGCAGGTAAAGGGGTGCAGAAGCAATGGAAGGTGATCTGTGCTCACACTTTGTATTGTGGGAGACAATGACACTTCTCCGGCTGTATTTGACCAGGATTTACTATCCCACATCACTTCTGACACTCTTCCCACCAACTACCCACCCTGGGAGCATCCCCTGCAGCACCAACCTCACCATTTGCATGATTTTGAATTGCATTTCAAATACCAAACCCGTACAACCATGAATGCAGCAACCATTAGGTGCTTCTGCGACCAAAAAGCTTCCACTCGATCACAACTCTGAATACATACTAGACTTACTTAAAGTTGCATTTTCTGGGCATGAATTTACAAGACACTTCGGAGCAGGCACCTATTGTGGGAGGGGTAGGAAATAAGCCAAGGGGATAGCACTGTGTTTTCATTTGCCTTACTTCATCTACAATAGCTCACATCCTGTGATTCCTTCTTTAGAGAGCGTTTAAGGCTTGCATAACATTGCTAGAAACCCGAAATCCTTTCAGCACATAAAACACAATGCAGCTGCTGGAAAGGCAGATTTCTTCCTATCCACACACAGCCCATTCCTTGTGGAAAGCGCTTCCGTGACCGTTCGTAACTCATCTTTGCAAATAAGAACGCCAATTAGTGTCCGGTACAATGATGATGTGTATGATCATGAGGAAGAAAGCGAGAGAGGACAGCTGTCCCTTAGAAACTCAATTGAGATTACCTACTCATTAGTACCAGACCATCTAAACAGCCAGCAGATGGTAACAACTTCCAGTCAATAATGTGACATGTTTTGCAATCACCAAATCCCTTTGCAAAAACAGGGCAGGACAAATCTTATCGCCTGAGCACTTGGGCAGACTGGTAAAGAGAGCTGGAGAAGCTTGGCAGCAGGTGTAGGCAGGGTTTGTCCACACTTGTTCAGCCTGGCAGTGATGGGAGGGAGCTGAGCAAGTATGCACGGAGCTAAATCAGATTTGGGATGCTCACACATGAGGACCTTAGAGCAGGTCACATCATTCCCCTCTCATGCCATGGTGTTTTCCAAAGCAACCTAAGCTTAATAATGCTTCCTACATTTTGCAGGGTATTCCCAGGTCTATGGATTAATAGTCTGGTCATTTCACAGTCAATGTAAAACATCTTTAAACTTCAATAAAATAGCTGCTAATGCCCATCCTTTCATGCACACTTACCTAGCCCTGTCCAAGTAACTGCATATTAGTAATTCCAGCTACAGGGAGGATCTGGACTAAGAAAGGCAACATCCAGCTCATGCAAACGTTTGCAATAGAGCACACTACATGGTCATACTCCCAACTCTGAAAGATTTCTCATCATTGTGAATTCCACACAAGCCAGCTGCTTTAAACTGAATATCCTCCCTTCCTGGTGATCAGAAGCACATTGAAATGGATCACCTGGAAATTCATTGTTCAGAGCAATGTTGTCTCCATGAAAAGCCCTGTAACACTGAAACCACATTTTACAGTAGTTTGAAAGAGAAAGAAAGAAAAGCTTCAGAAAAGGACCTCTGTCGCAGCTCAGGGTTGGTTTACTTTTTCTTCTTCTCACCTTCTTTTTGTCTTATTTCAGCCTCTCTGCATCTCACCTGGGTGGTTTTTGTAAGTTCTGGTTTCTAATTTCATTGAATTCTCTGCACTTGCAGAGTTGGAGCAAAGCCCATTAAAGCCAGCAGAAAGATTTTCATCCATTTCAAGAGGTTTTACATCTCTACCTCAGTGCATAATCTTTACATAAATACAAATGGAGAGCTACTAAGTCCACCCAAGACAGACCTCTTGGAGGAAGGCAAACAGCAGCTCTGAATGGGACTGCCCCACATTGAAACATCAAGCTCAGATTAGCACTGGGGTGAGTGCAAGATGTCCTTCTCCCAGCAAAACCCAGGTCTCAGCTCTCAACTCAGTTAACTGCTGGCAGCAACAGTGGTATCTCCTGATCAGTATGTCCACTGCACATGGGACTGAAAGACAACCAGGATGTTCTCTACATCTGAGAGATGCTTCATGTGCAAGGGCTTTGTACAGAGCAGAGTTGAAATATGCATTGCAAAAGTGAGAGGTAGCATATAGTCCACTACAGACTCAAACCAAGCACATCTCTAAATACTGACATCAAATCACCCTGTTAAAACAGACACTACCACACTCCCCAGTCTATGACAGCTGCAGCTGGGATAAGGATTGACCTCTGGACACATCATTTAAACAGGCAGAAGCATCCTTGTGCAGCAAGATGCACGTACAAGCTCCAGCCAGTGCCTTTAAGGCCATAGGAGACCTCAGACAATGTCTTCTGCCATGCACAAAGAGAAAGGCAATTTCTACCTGCTGCTGGGCTATGGGGAGACGGTCCTCCTTGCACTGCACTTGCTTCTCCACGAGGAAGGGGGGATGCCCGTAAGAAGCCTTGAGGTGGTTTTCATTTCCCTTCTGAAAACTTAGAAGCCTGGAAGGCAGCAGGGAAAAGAGCACTGGGGCTGCTTTCTGCAAAGTGCTTTTGGAGGGAAAAAAAGGAAGAAAACAAAAATAAATAAATAATAATAAAAAAAAAGACAGAAAACCTGAATTATCTCATAGCTCTCCTCCAAAAAGAACACGAGGCAGCCCATGGAAAGCAGTTACAACTTCGCACACAGTGAGGCTTGAAATCATACCCATGAAGATGCCGTGAAAGAGTACAAACCTGTCAGAGGGCAGAGCCCTAAACTCAACTGATCCCCTCCCACGTGTACCTAGCTTTTAGCTTTATCCTTCAGAGCCAGCAGGTTTGGACCACTAAAGTTCAGGCTATGTCTCAGATCACACAGACAAGCTCAGGGAATGTCTAATCCTGGCCTCTTGGGAAGGGAGACCATCAGCCCTCTTTTGCTAGAGTTGCAACAATCAAGACCCCCACCATGAAACAGTGTGTGCCAAGCCTTGCTTGCAGCACCCTAAATTAAGAAGAGAGGCTGTAAATCCTCATCCTGGACACAAAGAGATTGCTGGACTTAGCACACAGTAGTTGCAAGCATCCGATTCACTGCTGCTGCAAGAGAGCAAGTCTGGGTGTTGAAAAAGGTTATGTGCAAAGCCCGCAGCGGGGCCACGTAACAGCCCTGGAGCAGCCTGGTGTCCTCCATGCAGGCACTTGCCTCCAGCAGGATTAGGATCCTGCCCCAAAACTCCAGCTCCAGGTACCTTGCACCCGTTGTGACACAAGGCAGCACTTACGCCGATGTGGCCCTGTGAAGACTCATACCTCCAGACTTTCACACAGCAGACGGTTGCTAGCCAAGCCATAAACCTCTCTAAAAAGCCATAGAGCATCACAAAAGCCTTCTCTTAATAGATTATTTGCACCAGCCCTGCAGTCTCAGCAAGGAATCTACTGTCATAAAACCCATTCTCATGCTATTTCAAAACTCCTCATCAACACTCGCCGCTGCCCTGCTCGGCTTTTATTTGCCACGTTACCTGAACAAGAAGGGTACATTCCAGTTGCACAAAATGCAAATGGGGAGCCCTGGGCTGTTTTACCACCCACACAGTTAATTACACCTTCAACAGCCAGTGGAGGGTTGGGTGTGAAGGATCCAAGCCCTCCCATGGCTAGCAGAGACACGAAGACCAGCTGGCACCAGGATGCACATCCCACCAGCACCCTGTATCACAAGCTGGAAATGACATGAGTTGATTCTTACCAGTGGGGTGTTCATAAACCTTAATGGATTTCATTCCCATACACCTAGACTGTTGTTTTTGTTTGTGCATAGGTTACTTTGACACAAACTTGGCACATGAAATGAAGCTTTTAAGCTTGTGCTGTCAATGAGCTGAAAGTGCACAAAGTTATTTCAATGACAACCACTCGGTTATAACCAGGTTTTGTGATGTGACCATTTGCCCACCACATTCCTCTTCCCTTCCCAAGATGGTTCCAGATAAACTTCTCTCTTTTGCCAACCCTACTATGCTTAAAGGCAAAAGTAATGCCTGCCATAGAGAAAATAAAAATTGGCTTGCTGCAGACCTGTATTTATGGTACTTCTAGGGTCTGGTTTCTGTGATCAGTTCCCTTCCACTGAAGTCTTCTTTCTCAAAGTCATTGCTCTCCCAATCGTTCATCTCAGCCTCCAAGAAATTACCCTTTATTTGTGTCTTCTGTACAGAAATCTCATTCTAAAGGGAGGTCAGTGCGCCTGCGAGGTTTTCTTAAGCCACAAATGTGGAGGGCACAGAAGAATTAAGTATAACCCTTCTAAATAAAGAAGAGCCTACTTTATTAGCTGCTAATTGAGAGCTCCGTGGCTCTCCATACTGAACATTTATGTCTAATGGTGTGGGGAATACAGGCACACAAAAGCTTTGTCAGCTTGGTCTTTTAAAAAAGAAAATAGTAATGCAATTGCATTCCACACCTATTATAATGTAAGGAAAAGGCAATATAAAGTTATCCTGAACTTTTATCTTGGCTGCTTGCCACTACTTGCTGAGGTTCACATGTGCTTGCTGTCATTGGGCTTGCCCTCTCTGGGCTTGGGGAGTGGTGGGAAGAGATGATAGGAGAAAACATTGTCAGCTACCATAAGTCTATAATTGACTGACACAGCCACTTACTGAGCGTTCCTGCTCTAAGAGGAGTGTTCAAGGTAAATTGGGCTACTTAGAGTAACCTAAACCACAGGTTATTCACCATTAGGATTTCCCCATCTTCTTTGCTCCCAGCACAGCTGAAGCTCCAGCAGAAAATGTTCCATCTATACAGGTTGTCCCATGCCATGGACTTGCTGTACCAGACTTCTGGCACAGCAGGAAAGGGGACAAACTGATCTGTGCTCGTCCCTGCAGAAAGAGAGCTGCAGGTCTTTAGGAAACATCCAAAGAATCAGGGGGGATAAAAACACAGTTTTATGGACGTCAATGGGATGTTTGCCATCATGGTTTTACTCCTAGAGCTGATCCCTTGCAAAGATGAGACAAGCCAGCTGCTTTAAGACCCTCAAGCTTTATATACATTTTTATCCCCAACTAACAGGAAAAGTGACTTTCTGGGCTGGAAACAGGCACTGCAGCCTTTGCCAAAACCACTTCCAGATTTGTCCAAGCAGGCTCTCAGCACTGAAGGCAACAAGTACACATCACAGGCTGTGTCCATTGGTACTGAAGTTGAGGAATGCTTTACCATTATGAATCAACTTTACACTTCTCTTCACGAGTTAGTACTCAAATAACACGAGGCTATATGGGGTGAAAATAGGGCTTTTTTACTGGATGCCTAGAAACAGGCTTTCATGTACTGGTTTGACCATCTAATTGCCAGCTTATCTCTTCAACTTTATGATTCACCTCGAGGGAGATCAACACCCAAAATATTACTTCAGCTTCTGCAGTTTCGGTTAGGCATCCAGCTGAGCACGATCCAATTTGAGCAGGGCACTTGAAACACCCTACCTACCCATATTCTGGATGTGTTAATAATAAGCTACAATAAGCATAAATCTCAGGGAATGAACTCAGACTTAAACGCAGCGTTTTATGAAGTTATATAAAAAATAATATCTGAAGAAAACTTATTTCTTGGGGTAATTCCCCCAGCTCAGCATAGCCCCAAGAGAAAGTAATTCATCCCAATTGGAGTTGGGACTCAGCCACAAAGTCTTGAAAATGGTCCAGATCTGCTCCCCTCCTTCTCCAGGGGTGATAAAATATGGGGGTTTTCTTTGACCTAGGAGAGAAGAGGGTGCAGTGGCAGTGTACAGACGTAGGTTTGCAACTCAGCACCCTTCATGAGAAGGATGAAGTGTTTCTATGGGGACCACTGGTCCATAGCCACCACTCAGCTGCCTTGTGGACCACTTTCTGGGCTAATACATCTACTCTCATGCCATGCGTTAATAAAACACAAGAAGTAATGCTTTCTCAGACCTCTGGATATTTTACTTCATCTCGGTATCAGTTTACAGCCACCATAAATCAAGCAGTTCCCCCTCCCTCCTTCCCTAATGTTTTATAAACTGCAGAAAGTTGGAGTCTTTTTTTGGCCCAACAGCCTACATATCCTATAATAAATGCCTCTCCTAATGTTGCTTTATTTTATCAATATTGCTAGACTTCTTAATGGGACTCTAAGCTCCTGACTAACAAAATATATTATCTGTCATATTCTGTATTTATTTTTACTGCTAGGAACAATGATGCTCTATCATGACCAGCACAGGGTAACAGAGGTCAGAGCCCATTAATTGAAAGAGCACATGGGCTGACCAGCCTGTCCCATACCCTGAGGGGTAACCAGCACCCACAGCCACTGCTTTTTGGGGTTGTGATGTACCCCTGTGAGAGGGGCTCAAGCATGTGATGCTCATTTCTCCCTAGTGGGAAACAGCACCCAAAGGATATTCCACAGCACATTATGGATGAGTTTTGGGGAAAGGCAAAAAGAAAAATAACCAGCCAGGGTAGCACAAGGTTGGCTTGCCTTCAGGAAACGCCTGGTTGTATGCAGCAGCTGTGGTGCGAGTAGTACAACAAATTCACTTACTGAATGACAACAGCTTTATTGGCAAGCCAATTCAATTAAAGCCACTGCAACCAACAAAGTCGCAGACAGCGCTCGCCGCATAACGAATATGGAATCATGCCTACGTTTCCCCAAGTGCCCTCAGCCCTCCCTGTCCCTCTGCATGAGAGGGAAAGGGATGAATGAATTAGGCTCAGATGATGGTAATTAATGGCTTGGCTGTCAGAGAGGCATTTTGTCGGCCCAGCAGTTGAAAGCTCCATATTACAGATAAAGTCCCAGCACTGCCCAGACAGGGTAACCAGCCTCCTGGAATGGTGGGAGCAGGAGAGGGGGGAGAGCGCTGCTGGTTTGCATTGATCAACGTTGCATGGTATTGATAGGTAAATAATATGTTCATTTTTCATTTTCACAAAACATATCCTTCAGGCTATGGTTACGGGAGCTCTGACATGAGCTTATTAAGAAAAAAAGTATCCTTAATGCTGGGCTAAACACAAAACAAATATTCTTATAAAATATACATAAGAATCCATTCTAGCCTTTGGTAAAATAGATAAAACCTGGAATTCTTTTCGTTGTTGTTATTGTTGTTACACTAGAACTTTGCTTTCTAAGGCAACATTTCATTTGAGACCTCCCCATGCACACATGCGTGAGACTGGTTTTCTACTGTTGCTGAAATTACTCAGGATTCCTTGTCTTCTGCAGCACGACAAGTAATTAATTGATACTGCCCAGGTAAAATGACAGGGGTACTGTTTTGCCCAAAATCTCCATAAGGGAACAATTAAAACTTAGGCCTAAGCTCTCAAAATGTCTCACAAGACTTCTCTTATTATCTCACTTATGAATAAGGCAAAAAAAGGAAGAAGGTACTGAAAGCTTCTGGGCAAAACCCTGTTACACCAAAGCCACAGGAAGTTTCACTAACATGGAGGTGGGAGGATCAGACCATCACCCAAACCCAAGTATCTCCATCTCAAGGAAGCCAGCGTTGCTCCTGGCTGGTGGTACCCCAGGTAGGTTATCACCCCACTGGGGTGCTCCTGTCACAACATCCCCCTTGCTGCAAAGGGCAAATGGACACCATTCATTTTAGTTTCCCTTCCCATAGACAGGAAAAAGCCTTTATAGATTCCCCTTGTTGTTCTCCTTTCTATATCCTCACTTCCCAAGACCCAGTGCTAGCTCTGAGGTGCTAAGAGTTAAATACAGCCCTAAACCCCACATCCCTTTTTAAGCTGGAGTGGAGGCAAATTGAATTCAAAGCAGCACCCAGGAAGCTCAGGGTGTTTCTGGGCCTTTTTGCACGTTTTGAGTTATGAAATCAAATCTCTTTTTGGAGCACGCCAGTGTAATTGCCTGGCTGCTTTCCGTGTCAAAGTGACCAATACTTTCTGCGCCTCTGGGAATGTAAAACTGAAGAAAACATCACTCATTTGGACGTTCATTATGTGACTCGTTATTGTACATTAAACATTTGTATCCTTAAAATAATGGTCTCGCTATTACCAGCCACAAGATTCCCACTTCTTGGTTTAGCTCAAAGATGAGGGCACTGCCAGAGCTCCGGCAAGGTGACACCCAACACTTAGAGGACCATACTACAGTGAAAAATAGTTCTGGTTTTGTTTGTGTCAAAGAAAACACACGGCTTTTCATTTCCAGACAGCATTTCAATATTCATTAAGGAGTAGACTAATGGCACAGTCCTTAATCGCTCAAACAAGAACGGATGAGAGCAGCTCTGGGTCCACAGGAGGCAAGGATGATGTTTTAATGGATAAGTCTTTATCTTGCAATCCTTGCTGTTGGAGTTACTTAAAAGCTAAAGCCAGGTATCCCATGTCCATGCAAGGGGTGAGGAAGGAGCAGCCAAAATGATTTCAACACCATAACACCACCAAGCTCACACCTCAGACTACCACTGGGCAATGGTAAGACTTTGATGGATGAAGCCAGGCTGGACTGGTTGTGTGTATAGCGGGACACCTAACAGTGCAAAGTCACATCATCCCGGACAGTGACTCATTGCCTGGGAGATGCAATCCTCAAACAAGCTTTCATGAGGCTGCCACCAGGCATTTTCAAACCAGTCCAACCAGTTGTAGTGAGGGTTTGCCAAAAACTGAATAAAGCTGACCTTTGCTAGGGTGTTTGGAGGAGAGGAGGGTGGTTTGTGGGGAAGATAGACCAGGGCTGTGGTGCCTTCAAGTACAAGGCGATAGAACACCACCAAGGGAGGGGAATGGACCATGAAGACTGGTGGTGTTTGGAGACAGACCCTTATGTCCCAAGAGATTTGAATTGAGCTCAGCATGATGCAGACCCCAGACATGCTGGGACTGGGTGAGCCTGCTCCAGTGCTTCTGTGGTGGGGTAAAAGGAAGGAAAGGTGTCCTCAGGCTGGGTCTCCTGCATGGAGCCAAGCCGAGGAGGATGGAAAGGGAATAAAAGGACCTAGAACCAGAGGAGCTGGTCTGGCTTTGATGCAGGACCAGCATCTGCTGCACTTTCTTTCATCCACCCCAGTTACAGGCAGGACACACTGTGGGTTCTCCCAGCCCCAAATCCTGCCCACCTCCCTCCAGCCCTACCCCACCACTGACTAAACTGCAGAGGGAGGTTATTTAAATAACAAAATCCAGCAGTTTGACATCATCTGGTCTCCAGCCACCACATTTGCTTCTGCAAGGCCCCCTGCTACTTCCCTAAGGTAAAGAGGAATTAGCCCATCTTGGTTTCATCCCTGACTCACCATTAAGGGCAAAGCTAGTCACAATACAAAGCTGCTCATCAGAGAGGTTGAATATTCCCTCCATCTTGTAAGTAAGCACTTACAAGAGATGCTGATGTCCCCAGGTGATATAGTTTGGTTATTTCCATTAATTTCATAGTGCTCAGGGACATCCAACGAGCTTCAAACCCCTAAGATAAACCTGGCAGCCATCTGAATTCTTCTGTCCACTGCAGCACTAAAATACAACCCTTCCCCAAAATAGGATGTGTCAGGTAAGGGGAAGAAATACCTATTTCTGCCAGGATAACGGAGCAAAGCATCTTCTCACAATGAACACGCCAGCACAGACCATGCCTCCAGCTCTAGAGGTATGTCTTCAAAGAAGCACTACACAATCCTGCACACTCATAACACCCAGTGTGTTTCTCTTGCACAAAGGGCTAAGCTGAGCCCACAGTGCCAGGAGGTTATAGAGGCTTTACAAAAGTCTAATGCATAATCCATGCTAAGCTTTCCTGTCCCCATGGCAAACATGGGAGAAGGATGGTGTGATATAACAGATGCCATACTGTGGGCATGGGGAGATGACACATATTTGCAAAAAGCTACAGTCTTAAAGAAAGGAACAATTTGAAGAGCATCAGCAGAAAACAATATATGGGTACCACTCACCTGCCCCATGGAGAGCACCTCCCAGCAAGCATCTAGTCTTCCTCATGCAGAACAACCCACAATGGTCATGTAGATGAGCAGGTTGAGATGAGGTGCCACATAAAGCTCAGCATGACACACAGGTGAAGCTCAACAGGAAGCACCTTATTGAAGTCTCCAGCCTCCATAAACTAGATGAGAATGTCCTCTCTTCTCTCCCAGAGCAATGCAACTTTGCTCCCCCATATCCAGAGTACACTTGGTACATTGTTGACCTGGTCTGTGATCAGAAGCACAGGCCTTGCAGAGTCTCAGAGGCTTTTTGAGTCCAAAGATGCTTTCTGAGCCAGCCAAACTCAAATGAACACCACAGGCATTGCCTCCCACGTCCAAAGAAACAAAGCCAGCTGAAATGCAAGCACAAGGCTGCAGAAGCCAGAGCAGATCCTGCATCAAGACTGGCATCACAGTGCTGCTGGGTGGCACTGGGACCCTTCACACTCACAGGGGACCCACTAAGACATCCAAAGAGCATCAAGGAAAACCCAAAAAAGAGGAGCTTCTCACCATAGGAGAACAACCTGCTGCTGCTTCCAAACTCAGCTCCAGCCTTCTACTCCTGAGCCTGCTATCAGCCCATGCTTTATTAGCTACCCCATCAGCTACCTCTTAACCAGGAACAGCTGGAGGGGCAGTGGGCAGGGTGCTCCATCTGTGGGTGATGAGTGGATGGCCACAGCTGAAGGCCATTCCCATCCATGGCCAAGTAAGGCAGCCTTGGATGCTTTCTGAGCAGCTATAAGAGGGTTAGTGGGCCAGGTGAATCCAGAAGGCTGTAGCCTTGTCTCCTCTATCCTATCTATATCGGTCCCCATCCTTAGCTGGATCTGGTCATGCCTGGGGCTGTCAGTGGAGCCTGTGACCTGTAGCTGGCTCTGCCCTAGGTCAGACCCCATGGGACAGTGCTCTATAAGTGAAGTGACAGGAAGAGCACATATGGTGCTTGGTATGATTCCCATCACAGAGCAGCTCCAGTCTCACTGACTCTCTCCTAATGGAGATAGCATGCTCCAGTGTCCCAAGTTTTCCAGTTCAAATCACTCATGAGTTGTTGTGTTTTGGGACATTAACTTTCTTTTTCCTACTGAAGCTGACCACGTTGTCAGACAACAGTCCTTGTCTTTATACCCAGCAGCAACTAGTGAGTGATACCAATAAAACTGTGCAAAGCATGGACGTGAGTCAAATAGCAGGGAGGGCAAGCTCCTTCAATCCAGAATTTGCATCATATTCACCAAGGATTTATTTATTTAATCCATTAGCGCTAATTTTCCTTATAAACCATCTGAGCACGTGTCACAGAGATGTAACCTGGCACACATGAACCAGTGCATCAAAGTACATGAACCACCGGTGAATTGGGAGCTGTGATTTGTTCTGAAAGTGTGGGAGTCCTGTGGCACGGTACCTTCTTGTGCAACCACCAGGTTCCAACAGCATGAGATTTCGATGGAAGGTCACCAAAAAGCCCTCATCAATCACCTCTTAGTGCTAGAGGCCTGCCCTGACTTTAATAAAGGGAAAGAGGATGTCCCACATTGGTTCAGGGAGGCTTTACTTTGTCCTCCCCTCACTTGGCTCATGGGTTTCTCCCCATCACCAGCCCATGGATCGCATACATAATTATATATTAACTAAACATCCTCACTTCTTCTAAGAAAGAAAATATACAACATACATATGCTTAATCTGAGCTTAAAGGGATTCAGGGCCCAGGACTCTGAAACTGAAGGAGATATTTATGTATTTGCTAAACTAAAACTCCCTGGCCTTTTAGCAACCATGTAAAGAGAGGGGGGTAAAAGGGCGGAATGAAAAGGCATGCTGAGGAAAAGTTATTCATTTTCCATTGGGCTCATGTGTGTGCCAAATTATCCCTCAATGTAAATTCTCCTGCACTTTTACTTAAACAATATTAGTAACCACAGCTCAGCACTGCTCCTCTCCCCCAAGTTTGGCAGGGGCTGGTTTAGAGAGGCCGGTGGTTAACCATCATGGGATGAACATCCACAGGGCAGAGCTGAAATACCCCAGTAATTAGCTATGGGTTAATCATATTTACCCCAGCTCTGTTGTTCCAAGATTCTCAGACAAAGGCTAAATTCAAGAAAACTTAAAAAGAAACAGATCTTCAGAGCTGATTTATTAGTAATGCAATTAGGATGAGAGAGAGAATCTAATTACCAAGTACTCTCACTTCTCTTCCCTCCCCCCTCCAAGCTTATTTAAAGAGGAATCTCTCAGTGCAATAACTACTTTCTGGTTTACTTTACTTCTTGGCATGGCAGTTGGTGAAGCAGCTTCAGTGTTTTCTCAGCTGCATTTTTATGTCAAGAGCAAGAATGGGATGAAACGGTTCGGACATGTCAAAGGAGGGGAAAAAATAGTAGTGATTGAGGCACTAACGTGAAAAACACCCCCAAAAACATTTCAGAGGAGCTAAAAATGCACCTGAGGCTGCAGTGTGATTGAGGAGAGGCCAGAAGAACAGGTCATGCATGTGGCTGTCCCTCCGCTTCCCAGAAGCGCACGTAGGAAAGCACTGATGGAGTGCCAGGACGGTTTGCCCTCAGGTCTATCCCATGCAGATACATAATTACCATGGGAACTGGTGGCATAAAACCTTGCATTTAGCCCACACGAGGTCTGTAATCTGCAGCAGAAGGGGTACCAGAAGTGCAGCTGGGCTTGGCTCTGGGTGGGCAATAGCCAGGCTATAAGCCCTGCACTGGCAGAGCTGGAGCTGCAGTGATTAATGCACATTACATAGTAATAGTAACATGAATGCAAAGCATCTCTCACATGCAAGTGGCTGCTCAGCTGCAGATCCTCACAGACACCCCAAACTCCCACAACAAGGACCTCAACCAGCACAACAGCATGTCCATCCATTGCAAAATCTCTTGCAATTCAGAGCTGCATAGTGTGTGCATCTTTAATCACTGCTTGTTTATCTCTCCATGATCCTTAGAGCTCTGAGTCTTGAAAGGCTTAGATGTGTGTTACAATGATATGTGGCAGCTTCATTGCTCTTGTTCTGTTACTTCTATTATGCCAAGTTTGGCAATACATATTGTCTGAGGCAATTCCCACCACTAATGCACCTATGAGGAGGGAAGGGATGGGGGTGCATTGGTGGCCCCAGATGAGAGAGAAGGAACTGACCTCTTTGGAGATGGGGAGAAGTTCAGGGGGTGGGGAGAAGGGAAGATGCAAAGCAGAGCTACAGGATGGGATGCAGGCGATTGCTGAATGTGCATCTCCAGCAACCAAAACCCTTCCTCACTTATCTGCTGGGTGAAGGCAGAGCCTGACACTGCTTGCGGTGAGGAGAAAGAAAAACCAACAACAACATGCAAAAAGACACCTTAAAAGCACTCCCACAGCCCTTTGCCAATCCACCTAAATCCTGACCTGGAAGGAAACACCCCACCTTGTCCCAGGCTCTTGTGAGACATGATGAAACCTGCCAACAATGCAGGCAGAAGGGCCCCGGCACCAGGGCTCCTGGTGGAGGGAACAGCATGTCCAAGCCAGGGCTATCAGCAAAGATCATCTTGGCTGCACCTCTCTGTGTGGGGAGGATTCACCTCCACCTTCTCAATGCAGTGCAGGACCCATCAGAATTAGAAAACTCATTACAATGAATCCTGTAGCATTAAGTATTTCTATGAGTCCCACTGATTTTGGATGCTGATCGCTGCTCTTTCTCACTCCTTAAATCAGAGCAGGTATAAAAATCGGACCTTGCATCATGCTCATGGGAATATGTAAGGGAGGTTTGAAGAGAAGCACTTCTGCAAGGACATCTGGCCCCAGGCAGGACCATGCTCATCCATAGAAAACCTGTGCCCAGAAACATCATTGCTGTGGATGGATGTGCCCAGAAGGCCTTGGCCACCCAACCCACTGTGGTTGGCACACTACAGGGAGGAAGCACCCATAACCAGGTACAGGCCAGCTGCTTGTGCTGCTTGTAAATCAACAATTCACTGTTTCTTAAGTTATTATCCCAAAACACTTTAAGCACATATAGAATCATTGAACGGTTTGGGTTGGAAGGGACGTTAAGGCCATCTAGTTCCAACCCCGTGCCATAGCAAGGACACACCAGCTTCATTCATCCCTGTAGCAGCTCCCAGGGAGCCACCATCAAGCCAGACCCAGATCCATCTCTGGAGTGATTGTGAACCAGATATCAGGCATCACTCTGTCAGGGAGAAAACCCTCCCTGCAGCCCTTCCAGAGCACCCCCACTGATGGAGCAGCCAAGCTCCTCACTATCCAGCCCTTTGCTGGTGCTGATCCTGAAGCTTTTCCAGGCTTTGGTGGTGCGAACATCAGCTTGCAATGGGTATGTGTGTGAGACAAATACATCACTTGCTCCCAAGATCTGAAGAATTCCTGGGGTTAAAAATCGAGGCTGGATTTAGGGCACCGCATTCCCAACCCCTGCAACCCAGGCACAAGGGGCAGCTGGGGTTTTGATTGGGGTTTTTTGGTTTGGTTTATGTTAGTTTGGTTGGGTTATTTTGTTTGGGTTTCTTTCAAGCAAGGTGCTGCGTGATATCAAACCCTATTCCCAAACACTACCAGAGCCACACATGGGCACAGACCTGCATTTAACCTCCCAGGGAGCTTTTACAATCACTTTCATAACTCACTCACCACCAGGCTTTTGCTTTCCCAATGCATCACCCCTCATCTCCGCTCTGCTGCAGGAGAGCGAATCTGGCCTGGGATGCAGAAACACGTTTGTTACTTCCTACGCCATAATTGCAAACCACAAGGAAGAACATCCTTCCTCATTTCGGGGCTAAAAAGCTACAAAACCACAACTGCTTTAGCAATGGCGATAGCAGGGAGCAGGAGGATATCCCCTGTGCAGATGTTCGCTCTGCAACCCGCACCGTGGTTTTGCACAGAGAAGCTGGGGCACCAGATAAAGCATCAGGGTCAGAAGGATTTACGAGGCTCCTATTCCTAAATGGAGGGGAGGGGGAGGTTTAGGGGCTGGGAAATGGTGTGGAAAGCACCAGGGGTGAGAGATTATCACCAGGGTTTGGCTATGAGCTGTGCATCATCCTGATATTTACTCTCCACCTTCCCACAAAGTTCACTTTGTGAATGAGGAGTGAAATTCCCCCCTGTCTCTGCAGCTGGGTGCTTTTTGGCTGTGTGCATCATGCTCTGGGTGCTCCTATGTGGATTCAAGAGGGGAGAAACACTCATTTTCTTAGTTATGAATGCCCCAGCCCTAGCAGTGTTCAAGGCCAGATTGCACGGGGCTTGGAGCAACCTGGTCTAGTGGAAGGTATCCCTGCCCATGGCAGAGGGTTGGACCTGGATGGTCTTCAGGTCCTTTCCAACCCTGACCATTCTATGATTCTATATCTACAAGATACCCTGTATCTTACCCTGGTATGTCCCACTCTATCCAAAAAACTTGTTTTGTTTGATTTTGGGGGGTTTCTTTTTGGTTTAATAGGTGTTTAATACTATGTACAACAAGTATTGAGCCCCCTTGGGCACTGCCTAGCCAGCACAGCCCCCCCACCAGGGATCAGCTGAACGACAGTCCCATAAATACTTCCAGCCTAACTAACCTATGGCCCCATACAGCTGCCTAGCCGGTCCACTAACCCTGTTACCTGCTAAATTTATGAGTCTTAAACAAGATAAAAAGAAGGGAATAGTGGATTTATTTTCTTTCTAAAAAGAAAACTCAAAGCAAGGAGTCTATATTTCTAAGGGTTCAGCCAGCCCAGAGCCTGACAGCAGCCACTACCTACCACTATTTTATGGTCTTTGCTGGCTGTGTCAGTGCAGCTTCAAAAAAGCAGCAATATTCCCTGTAAACAGTACTTTGGGAGAGGAAAAAAACCCTAAGTATTCAATTGGCAGCAAGGGATAGGGAGGCAGCCTTGGGATGAGAAACAGGTTTCAATGCGCAGCTCAGACCCGCACAGCCACTGTGGTCCAGCTGGAGACTGGGGTTTCCCACAGCTGATTTTCCCAGCCTTTGGAAAACCCTGTTATTTCGTGCCCCAAACCCCAAGCAGCTGCTGCAGTATGGGAATGGGGCCCAACCCAAAAGTCCGGCTGCAGCCCCCAATCCGAGTTTTCATCTCCATAGTTGGAGGGATGCTCTACAACATCTCCGAACAAATAAAACCAAAACCCTGGGCTTCAAATGAACGTATTTACCTGTTCTCCCTATTTTAGTCAGCCCTTGACCTCATGTGTTGCATAGGAAAGCTGTATAATGCCTGCCTGAAAAACAACCCTTCACGGTAGGGGTTTGTTTTATCTTCTACATTTAAAAGACAATCCCAGCCTCCCATTGATGGCTCCAGCACAGGCAACTGAACCAGGCCTTTCACCTTTAAGGATGTGAATTAAGGGTACCACCTTTTCTTTGCTGTTTTGAACAAGTCTTGACCTTACAACCCTAAAGCTGGATGGAAAGTGGACTGAACACTGAGGCTCTCTCCCTTTTATCCCAACTGCCCCCACCTTTCTTGCCACATCCTTCTCATGGCTCCAAGCTTTAACCTCCAGCATCTCACAGTGAGGGCAACGGCAGTGATTATGCCACCTTCTGACTTCAGAGGGAGGGGATAAACTATAAACTAACCTTAAAAGGCTTTGGGAAACAAGAAATGCCCAGAAAAGAAACAAGCTTGGAAGATATGGTGAAGCCTCCAATCACTCCCAGTGTGATTTGGTGCCTCAAGCAAACCACCCTTTTGGTCCCTTCAGCAGCCTGTGTGTTGTCTATAACCCATAACCAACACCACTGTGAGCATCAGTGCAGCCCAGCTGCCCCCTAAAAGGAGACATAACACCAAGGGCAGGTTGCCAAGAAAGTCAAAAGTACTTCTTCTTGGCCAGTGTCAGCACCAAGATGCTGACCAGATATGCAGGAGGACCCAGATAGCCACACTGGAGATGAAACACTTCAATCCTAGGGCAGGTTCCAATTATACCTTCAGAAACCCACCATGATGCTGCTGGCTTTAACTGTGGTCCCCACCTGAATCCAGTGTGAACGCACGCTCTCCAACCCACGATAAGCACCATGATAAGCTGCTTCTTCTGCCACACACACCACCACTCAGCATCCTCAACTCTGCCTTCAGCAGCTTCTTCGTGGCCTGACTTACTTTCTTCTAGGGTTTCTTTAAGTACACAGCACACAAAAAACCCACACACAGGCCAACTTCAGAGATATTCCCACTAGAAAAATTAAATACTCATAATGCTTTCTTAAAGTGAATTGGGTCCCTTAATTTGCATCTTATAATAAGGATGTTATCATACTGGTTTATGGCTCAGCTCTTTAGTTTCTATCTCTCAGGGGCTAGATTTCCCCTCATGAGTTCAATAGATGTCTGTGAACTAATGTAATTTTTTAAAAGGCTTTTCTCCTGTATTAACATTACAACCTCTATGAGTTAAAGGTTTTACTTGCCCAAGTGCGGGGCGTGTTGGTGTTGGAGAGCCAGGCACTGTCCTTGCCAGTGTGGCTGCAGAGGATGCTGCAACCTGGGGTTAATCCTGGGCAGTGGGTGGGAGCCTTCCTCACACCAGGCCGGGCTCTCCAGCGTCCTCCAGCTCTTACATTTAGCTTAATTATAAAACATTGTCACTCGAATATTAAAATAATGTTTAATACACAGAAGGGAATAAGCCAGCCCAGAAAAATGCATAATTTCCTCATGCCTGCCCTGCTCCTTGCATGCAATGAGCTCTGCTCTTTTCCACCCTTTCTCCTGACTGCCTCTTACAGGAATACGCTTCCAAGAGCCTTTAAAAGGCATTTAAATCCAGAGAGGCTTTCCCCATCGTCACGCTTGTGCATGGTGCCCATCCTCAGGAGGCAGAGCAGGGCTGGGGTTGGAATCATCCTCTTGTCCCCTTCCAGCCCTGCATCCATACGGCAGCACCAAGGTCTCCGGGAGAGGAAAACAGCAATGACTTGACTTAAATCCCAGAGGACGTTTTTAAACTTGCCCAAATTAGGGCCCAGGGGCGGATGCTCAGTGTTTCAAAACAGCCAGTCTCCGAGGTGCTCAAACACGCCACGGGTAGGAGCGATGTCGAAAATGCCAGCCCCTGCTTTAACATACCCTGGGATCATTCGTCACCTCCACACCTTATTTTGTATTGCCTGGCTCTACTTTAAGTAAGCTGGGTTCCTTTTTCCCCTCCCCTTTAATCACTACAGCAGCAGAAGGTGCTATCTCTTCAGCAGGGAGAGAGGAAAGGAAAACAAAGAGGAAGCCAGTTGAAAGGGGAATTTAGGAAGCAAAAAAAAAAAGCCAAGAGAAGCAGCCAGGTGCAAAGCAGCTCCCAAAGGGATGGTGCTTCCCCAAAGCATCCAAATGGAAAAGCTGAACCCCAGGGGAACGTGCCAAGGAAAAGGTCAGTTGGAAGGAGAATAGAAAAGAATAAGTTTATCCATAGAGGAATTAGGGGTGCTTGAGGGGAGCATTGCAGGCAGAACCTACCAACAGGGGCTTTTCCAGAGACAAGCCATGGGATAAGGGCTGCCAGAGGGCAATCTCAGCCACAGGGAAGGGGGACCAAAGCCTCACAGCCACCAGGTTCTGCTGGAAGAGGAGGTCATGGAAATGACAGACACTCACATAGAGAAGAAAACGCAGGTTTATTTAGGGCTCCATCCTCTACTCCCAAAGCATCCCAGGTTTGCAAGGGCACAGCTATTTAAAGAGCAATGTGGCATCCCCATAGGCACTACAGGCTCTGCTATAGATGCTCAAGAAGCAAATTCACAGCCCCACTTCCTGCTGCATGCAGGTGTGCTGCACAGGAAGCCCTCGGCCACCAGCACCTTCACTCAACCTCTAGTGATGGATGGGGTACAGACCCAGAGAAACCCCATGGAAAGGGTTAAGCAGCCTGTGGATGCTCTTCCCATGCGCTTACCACATGGAGCAGCTTTGCTCACAACTGGGAAGCATTAAAGGTTTAGCATGGGCTCATGCAGGTGGTACAGCTTTTGGCTGCAGGCTTTGATGCATTTGTCTGCACAAGCTCTGGGGATCTTCTGCCAACCCATAGGGACAGGCTGGAGAGAGATCACCTCTTGCCAAGGGGCCCCTGTCTCTGGGGCCAGCCCCTCATCAGCTTCATGGGGTTGGGCAGGGGTCTTATTGCTCCATCTAGACCTTCTCCTTGAGGAAAAACCCATCTTGCCTGAGCATTTGAGGCAGTTCAGCTTCGCAACAGCCATGCTGGGGAAAGAGGGAATGCCCCAAAGTATTGCCTTTTTCATGCCATTTAAATTAAGATGTTGTAAAACATGAAAATAACTTGAAAGGCAGTAGCCCTGTTTTATTAATAGCAAGTATTTATTAGCCTCCTTGATTTACAGTATGTTTCTGAAAGTCATCAGTCCATCACATTCTTCAGCACAGGGGCTGAGTTGTTTTGCTTGGTCAACACAATATGGAATATAGATCTGAATATGAGAAGCCAAATACAACCTTCATTTTGCATGCACATATCCCACCAACGGGAGGCCCGTAAATGAATCCTGTATAGCCCTTAGACACATGCATTTGCAGACATTTGGGGAGGAGGTGAGAGCTTCTATACATCACCACTGGAAACCCAGAGGGCCATGGAAATTGCCAGAGAAGAGCCATCAGGGCTAGAGCAACCTCAGAAAGCATCACAGCACACACACCCCAACCACCAAACAAGGTGGAAACCCACCTTGTGGTCTTGCTATTGGGCTTTGACATGAAAAGCCATGTGTCCACCCATCCATCTCACTGCAGGACTTGACGCTCACATAGCAGAGACCTCCATCTGCCCGCTGCCATCCCAGCTTTCATTTCTCCTTCCCCCCCCCTTGTCCATCTGTCTTGTCTGCGCCACTTCTTGCCCATCACCGCGGCACATGGGCGCCTGCCCACTGGAACCGCAGCCGAGCCGGCATTCCCCAGGGATCACATCGTGCTCATTATGGGAGGCCAGACGAAATTAAATTGGGGCCCACTGGTTCTGCCATCTGAACTTCATCACTGCTAAAGACGCAATAAAAGTAATAGCAACAATGAACAAGCCTCTACCAGATGTGTAACTCTATCCAGTGAGATTAAGGAATAAGGGCCATATTTTTGGGTTTGGGAGCCTTTTTTTTTTGGTGTGTTCCTCCCCTCCCCAGCTCCATCTTTCCTTGGGAATAATTAGTTGGACCTCTGTGGAAGATGAATGTTAAGAGGGTGACTTCTAGGGGGAGAGGAGATTCAGGGGGTATTGGGATGGAGGGGCAACACGGTTTTATAGACTTGAAGCATACAACTGGATGATGATGTCTAATCACACATGAAATGGTTAAATTGGGGGGGAAGCAGAGACTAAAACAAGCAGCAAAGAGGCACCACTCCCATTCAGGGGGGTTGTTCAGATTGCTCCTTAACAGTAATTTATATTGGGATCACATGAAATATCACAGCAGAGCAGAGAGCCCTGAGAAGGCAGCTATGTTTAGCAGGTCCTTCACCTCACCAACAAATACCTGCAGGTAAATCTCACCCCTGGGTTTCACCAGCATCAGGGCAGCTCAAACACACTCAGCAATAGAAGAAATGAGATGCAAACCAAAAGTACAGGGTAAACAGCAGAGTTGGTAAAATAACCTCAAATAAGCCCAGGAAGGATGGTGCTTCCCTCTGCCTTCCCCTAGGGTTCAGTCACATTGCTGCCAACCAGCACCATGATGCTCCTGAGCCCGATGCTGCTACTGGTACCCAACACAAAACCTGGGTTGAAATGAAGCACAGAGAGTTGGGAATGTTACTTAAAATCTCATTCATAAGTTTTTAGATCTGTTCTCAGATTCCTTCTAGAAAGACCTTTCTCATCTTGCAAAAGCCCAAGGCCTAAATACATCATGAATCCAAAATACATCTTATTTTAAAAGCAAAAATTTAAGTTAAACTTCATAAAAGACTTGACCTCTGCTGCATTTTAGGGTCATGAAAGTGTGCTTAGAAAGAAAATACAGCACAGTCAAATCGCCTTCAAGTTTGAAAGCAGCTTTGTCAACCCAAAAGAAAAATCAAAGCTAAGCCTGCTAATTCCCAGGTATCTTGCTCATCTCAGGCCCTGGTCTGAGAAAGAAAGAGTTTTCCTTTTGTTTATTGAAACCTCCGAACTTTAGGAGGTTTGTTTTTTTTTTAAAGACCAAACATAGTTCACTTTTTCACTCCAACTTACAGGCTGATCCATCGGGAATAAGCTAAAATACAAAATCCCTAGGAATACTGCCCCTCTTGCACCAAAACCGCAGCAGCCAGACCAAAGAATCCTGACGACAGCCCCAGTGAAAGCACACAGCATCCCAGGTTGCAGAAAGCAGTGGAAACCTTCATGCCTCCATCATCAAAGCCTTATTTCAGGGGTGCCCCGTTGCTCTGCAGACCCTGGAGCCTGTGAGTAACAGGGAATAGGAGCCCCCAGCACTTACAAAGGGCTCACAGCACTCATTACATGTAATTGCAACTTTAAGGCAACACAAATCCTGCAGCTATATTAAACTCTTCAGATTTGGGGAGTTAATACCTGTATTAAACAAAAATCATACATTTTAAGGACTATCTCACTTTACCTTCAACACCACAGGGAAAGACAAGTGCAACTTTCCCCCCCCCCACCTCTGTTCTTGCATTTAGCTGTCACTGCTTCCTTATCTTCTGCTTTTCCTAGGAGAAACAGTTTCCTTGCACTGGTTGCTGGAGGAGAGATGGGCCACAGCCAGAGAAAGCAGAGCACAACACACTCATTCCATCAGGCAGAGCATCAAAAGCACAACCAGGTACCCCAGAAGCCATCCATGAACTGAGCTTTGCCTGTGCTCAGACAAAATAAGGCCAAAACCTGACCAGCACACTAAAAAACCATTGTAAAGCAGCTTCCCAGCTGCCCTTCATTACGGCACTACAGGCCTGCTGCAGATAGGTACCAGGTGATCCCTGGCTTGCAATGTAGAGAAAGCAGAGCAACCCCCTTTGCAATTAATAACTCTGTTAGCCCTGATCTGATGCAGCTGCCTGGTGCAGAGATACCCCGGGGCAGGAGCTGGGATGCCAGCAGCTAATGGGAGCTGCTAACTCCTTACTGATGGTGTGTTTGCGATCAATAGGATCCTTAATGCAGTAGGATTCACCCTTCCAAGGCTCAAAACACCCCTCGTAAACACACGCAAAGGTGATAGCATAGGCTGGAATAGGAAGAACCTTTAAAAACATCTCTGAATGGCAAAAGAAGTTTAGGGGGTGTGAAGATTTTGGACCTCAAAGACTGAATTGCTTTAAGAGAAGCAGCAATAGCTCCCTTTGGGACAAGCCAGGAGCCCAGAGAGTTGGTGCATAGGCATGACTTGATCCTACAGCTGTATGTAGAGGTTGTTCTGCTGCCCACCATGGCCCCTGGCCAAGTTTAAGGTACCAAAGTGTCTGTGCTTGTGCTATTGCCCAGGCAACATGAGAACCACCGCCTGGGGTTTTGAAAAACAAAAGAGCAACCACCACCCACTGCAAAGGCAACATCATATTCCCTATGGCTGTTTCACCAGGAGACAGTCATCCTGACTGGGCGTCTTGCTTGGGTTTAAAGAAAGGATATGAATAAAACCAGAAGTGAGATTGAAGCTAACACACAAAGCACATAAATCAGCCAGCCCCTCCTGTCCCATGCCTCAGCTCCATCCCACATCCCAACCAGTGACTCTGCTTGCTACCCAGCTGGTTTCTTTCACCAAATAAGGTCCATTCCCACTCGCCGGCACAGGCACGAGTAGCTACAGCCTATAAATCCCATCGGAGACAGCACACAAAGCACACACTTAACCCATCTTCTGTGCAGCAAAGCGCTTGGGCCCCAAACCAGCAAACTCCTTCGGTGGATGCTCAGCTCCGAGCAAGGAATGAGTGCCACTGGCAAGCAGGAAAGCTATGCAAGGACTGGAACATTCAGTGGGAGACATGGAGATGAGAACCTGATGGCAGCTGCCCCCGGTACCCCAGCTCTGCATCCCTTGGCACTGACAGCATCTCCCCACCAGTTTGGCCTCACTACTCCTTGCACAGACACTAAGGGATGTTATAGATCCCACCAGCCCCAAAAGTACACAGTTTAACAGCAGGAATGTAACACGACAGCCAGCATTCATCAAGAGGAGGTGGGAGATAGAGGAGAGCTGGGAGACCCCCAACTTCAGCATCACCGAACACCAACGGGGGTACACCGCGACTTGGGGTGACACAGCCCAACGCCTGGTCCAGCTCTGTGGAACACGTCTGCCCACCGGAGCCCCAGACACCAGCCCCAGCTTTCTCTCTGTAAACTCAGCACTTGGTTTCCCGCAGCTGATAACGCAATACAAAGTCACACCAGCCGCCTGGCCCTTGTTAGCATTAAAAATTAAAGACAGAGCAAACAAAACCTAAAGCTCCAACATTTATTATGGCAATTTCCCACCCACCCACAGACCTGCACTGGGGTTTGCTTTATTTTTAATGCATCACATCAGACGTGCCTTCCGAGACACGGCACAGCACAGAGATAACCAACAGGCCGGGTTGTCCATGAGAGCAAGACAGTCTTTTCCATGGGGAAAGGAGCCGGTTGAAGCCATCGGTAAGCCCTTGACCTTGGTGGGTGGGTTTGCTTTTTTTGTTTTGATTTTAGAAAATAACCAAAGAAACCAAGAAATAACCCAAAAAACCCCAAACCAACCCCAAAGAAGTGTCGTACTCTGTTACAAAATATAAATACGATAGTCTTGCAGGCAGGAGGAGCCCGGGGAGCGCTGCCTTCGGACGGGGACTTCCAAGGCTCTCCCGTAGGGATGCGGTGAGCCAGCAGGACAGAGGCCACCTCCGGATGCTGAGATGCCGCCGGCCGCTCGCCCCAACTTCACCTCCTTTCAGAACTTAAGTGCTCTTGGAGTTCCATCCGAAAACTGCCAGACATCTGGGGCTCCCTGGGCGCTGCGCCAGCCGGGGGGGTACGCCGAACCTACAGAGAGCATGGGGACAGAGGAGAGAAAGGTGTGACATGGCCCTCGGTGAGAGGCATTCGCTTATTTTACGTCTTTGGTTTTGGTTGTTTAACGACTAGGACACCCAGCTGTGGCAAAGGGGCACGGCAGGATGGAGCCCTTCCTCCTCTCAGGCCACACTCTCGCATCCAGCATCGCTCGGCACCATGCAGGAACCACAGGGATCACTCAGGGAGAAAAACCTCTGGGCTCTGTTGAGATACCTGGGCTGTGCCAGGAGCTCTGCTTGGGCAGGGACTGAGCCAGCCTGTCTGCAAATTGCCTCCTATTCTTTTCCAAAACCTCCAGGGTTTCCCACAACACCCACAGTCCATCCGGGTGCCAAAGACCCTCTTAAAGCCATTGGTACTGTTAATACGCCACGCGGCAGGTGGTTCATGGAGGACCTTCCCCAACTCTTTACATGTTGGATATTGCACAACATGTAAAGCAATGTGCATGCTACAGCTGCAAAGCTCAAGCTGAGAAGTCCCAACCTGCACCCAGCAAAGCATGCAGACAACTCCAGCAGCACGGAATGGGGCGCTGGGATAGCAAATGTCCCCAGCTCTGCTCGCATGGAGAAGGAGAGTGGCTGCAAGCCCCTGCTCAAAGCCCATCACCAAGCACTGCACTACCCCAAACAGCAGGCTAAGGGCTGCAGCAGTGGTGGTGAGGCCAGCACATCATCAGCACACCCTCAAAATCCACCTCTGCATCCTGACCAGGGAATCAGCTTCTATGGGAATTGGTTCATTAACACGAGAGTGGTTGAGGGGCTACAAGTGAGACTTGCATTAAGACTAAACAAGCAGCTCCTAGGCCAGATCTTCACCAGGTGTAAACTGGAGTGAGTGTTTCCTCCAAAGTCAATAGCATGTGCCCAATTCCCACCCCAGGGAGGGTTTGCTGCCGATGATGCCTGCGCCCAACATGTTTCACGCTGACATAAAAGCTGGATGAGACTTGCAAGGGAGCCAAGAGCACCAGGGCCACCCCGGCCACAAGCAGTACCAGCACACCACTGCAAACCATACATCCCATCAAGGGGCATGAAAGCCAGGGGGACCCTGAGCCTCTTGCCCCATGCCTGGATCCCTGTGGCTTATTGAAACCAGCAGCCAAGGAGCAGCAGCTCTCCAGTGACTGGCAAAGAGCCCTCCAGGCAGTATCACTCTCCTGATCAATACTACAATTTGCCCATGCATCCGCCAAAAGTGGGTTTCAACCTTGATAGGAGAGGGAAAAGACAGGGAGGGAGCTAAAAGAGCAGCTGGTATCTCTTTTCTCTTTTGTACAACCTCTGCGCTTAGATAAACCCCGAAACTGTATCTCATCAGATACGCCAAAGCCTCCTGAATGTCAAGCAAAGACATGGTATCACTTATTCTTGTATTTATCTCAGCCTTTGGAAACATAATAAATACGAAACATCTGTAGTCTAAATTCTGGATACTGGTTCAGTGCCTTCATTACATTAATCATTCAATTTGGAGGAGATTAAATACTAACAGCAAAGGGGTCTGTGCCATAACAACACATTCCTCCTCAAAAGTGGATGGGGTTGGAGGTTTTAACACTAGAGACAATGCTACCCGAGTAACACTCTCATTTAGAGACATCTCTGTGCACAGAAACAGGAAAGCTTCTAAGTGGGTCATGCCAAAGCAGCTCAAGAGCCCATGATGGGGCTGATGGGGATACATGCCCCAACCCAACAAACCTCAATGGGTTTATCACGCCATTAACTCATTGCCACTGGCAGAAAAACATCATGGTAGTGAACTCTGCTTTGGTGTTGAGGTGACAGCATGTTCTCATTCACAAGCTATGCTCTCAGCTGCCAGCCAATGCTCTGACAACTTCCACAGCAGGAGCTGCTTCTCATGAACCTCCTCCAAACCATCCCAGCCCCATGCGTGGCCACAGGGTGACACAGCACCCAGAGGGTTCATTTAGCTCTCTGAAACCTGTAAAATTCAGCTCTCTGAAACCTGTAAATCAAACGCACCACTACACAATACAGAGAAAGTAATGAATAGGTGTATGCTTTCCTCCTATTAAACCTTATAGCAGCACACGGAGGTCTGCCTGGAGATGTCTGTATTTAGATGTAAAACATAGTTGTGGGGGTTTCATACTAAAACATAGTATAGAGAAAGGTAGTGGAATGACGACCGCCATAGGATAGACATGGGATGCAGTACCTGCTCCAAAAGACAGCCCAACTACACTCAACCCCGGGCAGCCCAGCCAACACGAGTACCCTAGACAACATCTCAACCATGGAGTGAACAACCAGCAACAAAAAAAGGTTGAAAGAGAGGAAAAGACCGGATTCTGAACGGACATTTCATGGCATGGGATCAAAAGCTGTGCTGTTAAGGCAGCTGAAAAGCACTTTGCACAACCTTGCATACGCCAGCACTGTGGGGATGGTCACTGCATCCATCCCCTTCACCTCAAGCCCACCACACTGGGGATCTGCCTCCCCTACACTGTGCTAGGGCTCCCTCTGGCAGTGCCTGCATCTGCACTGGTCCAGCACAGCATCTGCTGGTACTGGCCTGGTGAAGGGCAGCGCAGTTCAGGAGCACTGCCGGTGTTTTCCCAACCTGTCCGCATGCTCATCCCACTACTTGGACAATACAACCTCCATTCCTCATATCTGGGATTAAACCAGAGCTTTTTGCCTCTCTTAAAAAAGGAATAATACTTTTTCTTTAGGTTATCTATTCCTGAGGTTTTCAAACCCCAAACCTCCCCTTCAGAAAGCACTGGGCAAAATACAGGCAACAAACGATGCCATCACGAGAAGACGACAGAACAACTGGAAGGTTTTACAGAAATCAAGAAAAAAAAGGTAAAAGGAAAAAAAAATAAAAAGAAAAGTATTAAATCCATTACACTCGGAACAGCAAGAGACAATATCACAGCAGTACGTGCTTTAATAAAGTAAAGAGATGCTGCAACATGCAGTATTTGTCAAGCTGACAACATATACAGACCCCTAAGGGAGGGATGGGGAGACCTGCACTGAAGCCCGGATTTTAGACACAATGCACATGAAATGTTTCATAAACCTACGATTCCCACCAAAAGAAAAAAGCCCACGGGAGAAAGGACAGGAGCTCCCAGCCTCCAGCTGGGAATGGTGTCAGGAGCTTTGGGGCGCAATCCCAGAGCAGCAGTGTGTATCCTCCCCTGAGAGAAATCAGCTCCTGCCCATGTATCCGTGTGTGCAGGTGCTGATTTCACCCCACAGCCCCAAAACCTTTAGGTTTGGGGATGGGGGAGTCCCTGGGGGGAATGTAGGGCTACTTTGTGCTCACCTCTTCTGCCAAAGCACTGCCAAACTGGGAAGGGTAATCCCTGCTGCAGAAGCCAAAGATGCCGCCAGTTATCAGGTTGGGGGGGGGTCAGAACTTAAGTCCTCAACTAAGGGAGGCAAAAAAAAAACCCCCAAACCTACACGTCCAGACTGCGAACGCTTCCCACTGAAAACTAACTTGTTATAGCCCAAAAATCCTCTTCCTCAGCATAAAGGGGATGGTTTATCTAAGGACAAGCTGGGCAGCGGGCACTCCTCGGGGCTGGGAGCGCGCACCCCAAAACACCCCTGCCCGGGGACCTTCTCCTAGAGCCTGCCGCTGGGAGCCACCTACAGCGTGTGTCAAATGAGGACACCAGAAGCTGACAACTGTGTACTTTAAGGTTTTTTTTTTATTTTTTCAATAAAGGGACAAAATGGGTGTATGAACAGGATAATGCAGACAACTGCCAAAAAAACACAGACAGTGGTTTTTCCAATAGAACTTAACAAAGACCAGAAACAAATACAATAAAAAGCCAGGTTGCAATGACCTTTGGTCATCCAAATAATAAAAAAAAAATCTATAGAGCACCCATTCTAGAGTGTCTAGACTAAAATAGTGCTTAATTGTGTGTAGTAAGCACTACTCCATTTCTTGCTTTTGGCTAAATCCAAAAGGTATAGCCTCCCACAGTGAGTGAAAAATCTGAGCATTGTGTTACTACAGAGGAAAGTGGTTTCCACATCTGAAGTATCATCTTTGCTTTCATTTCTCTCCCCATGATAAAGCNAGAAAAAAAAAAAAAACCAAAAAACAAACCAAGAACCAAATCCCCCCCTCCAAAAAAAAAACAAACAGATAACCCCCAAAGAAAAATAAAAGATCAAATTAAGTGCCTCTGTTTTGAACAGAGCACGTAAGCAATAATAAATAGTGACTCCCATAGTAAAAGATAAAATTTCAAGTTACGACAAACAGCTTTCATTACAGGAATAGAAAAGGCCAATAACAAAATATTCTGCATTGCCATTTACAAAAAAGTATTGACTCAAGCGGGCTTTCTCTTTAATATGCTTTGCATATGAAATTCTTTCCAATCTAAATATAAAGCACCATTTAGTTTTTGGCAATGAAAAAAACTGCAAAACGGTTTTTTCTCCTTTTTTTTTTTTCTTTTCTTTTTTTTTTTTTTTTTAATCTTTTTTTTTTTTTTTTTTTTTTTTTTTTTTTTTTTTTTTTTTTTTTTCTGGGGGGAGGGTGTTCTTTTTTCTTTTTTCTGAACAGGAAGTTAAGTTTTGAGGAGACTCAAAATCATTGNTTAAGCTTTTTTTTTTTTTTTTTTTAAGTTTTTCTTTCTTTCTTTCTTTTTACTGCATATGAAGTTAAGATGCTGGAATGTCGGGTGATAGAAGGAAAGGGACATAAAGCACACTACAGAACAAACCAACGTTATTAGCTTGCAGTACTGCATACAGTATGGCAGCAGGAAAAAAGAACGCAAAAAAGATATGTACACCCCTCTGTGACGGCCAGCAGCGTGACATCTCCACAGCATTCCCCCAAAGAGCCATCATATGGCCTCGGATCTGTACAATGTCACACTTTTCTTCTTTTTTTTTTTTGTCTTTTTTGTCATTTTTTTGTCTTTTTTTTTTGAAACATACAAATAATTTGCACTATATTATCCTGCCAAATTAAAAAAATATACTGTGGCAGCCTGTGGTTTTTTGTTTTTTTTCCACTACCAAAAAAGGTACATCGATACCTTTTAAGAGAACAAGCAACAGTTAAAAATACAAGCTTCAATATAAATACTATAGTGCCTACACTAGATGAACATTTAATTCAAATACCATTCTAGAAATACAGAAAAAAGAGACCATAAATGTGTTTTTAGCATAGGAATCAACATGAGTGTGCATTTTCCTATATTTAAGTACTATATAATCTTAAACCTTTCCCCAATGCATGTTTGTCTTTATACAACCTGAAGAGCTGTGTATATCCAAGGCATAGAATTTCCACTACCAAAATGAAGAACAAGTCTTGTACACCACCAAGACGATGAACCCTAAAATACAGTTTCCCCCTAAACATAATGAAGTGTCGTGATTTTTTTTCCTTTTTCTCCTTAAAAAAAAATTAACATTTATATTTAAAAAAAGTTTTTTCTGTTTTTTCTCTTTGTTTCTTTTCTTTTTTTTTTGTACAAAAAAAAAAAAAAAAAAAAAAAAAAAAAAAAAAC
>NDXB01002026.1:42867-73644 GCA_002631895.1 Agapornis roseicollis
CTTTCTTTCTTTCTTTCCTTTCCCGAACGGAACTGGAAACAGCGACGTGTTTGCTCAGCAACTAATCAGGGACAATTTAAAAACAGCCATAACATACCATACATGCTGTCTAATCCGAAAAAGAAAATGTAAAGAAGAAGAAGAAAAAAGAAGAAACAAACCAAAACAAAAGAAAAAACCCAAACCAAACCAAACCAAAAATAAGAAAATAAAAACAACCCCAACATACACAACATGTAAATTATTGCACAAGAGAAAGGCTCAAAGTTTGCGTCAAATGCAATAGTATTGCCCCGATACAGATCATGCATTCAAACGGTGAGAACAAAAAGAAAATAAACAGGGTGTGCTGGTGACAAGCACTTTCCAAATATCCTTAGCTTTCCATGATTTCCATCACAAGGGACTAGAAAAACCTCTACGGGGATGCAGGGTGCGGGGAAGGGATGGGGGTGAAGGGGGGGGGGGGGGAAGGAATATACCTCTTTTCAGTTTTTATTTCGTTTTTTAAANCCTTAGCTTTCCATGATTTCCATCACAAGGGACTAGAAAAACCTCTACGGGGATGCAGGGTGCGGGGAAGGGATGGGGGGGAGGGGGGGGGGGGGTAACGAATATACCTCTATTCAGTTTTTATCTCGTTATTCAAGACTCGATCACTGTGCCATTTTTTCATGTGTTTCTCCAGGGTACTGTACACGCTAAAAGGCATCTTACAAATCTCGCATTTGTAAACGTCCTTTCCCACCTGCCCGTGTGTTTTCATGTGCCGGGTGAGCTTGCTACTCTGGGCGCAGGCGTAGTTGCAAAGCTCACACTTATACGGCCTCTCGCCCGTGTGGCTCCGTCTGTGGACGGTGAGATTACTACAGTTCTTGAAGACCTTCCCACAGTACTCACAAGTGTCGCTGCGTCTGCCCTCTTTTGAGCTGGGCCTCCCAGGGCCCGGGCCACTAATATGGGGGGTGCTCCCTCCGCTTCCCGTGCCGCTGCGGCCTGAGATCCCTCCGTCCAGCTCGCCCGGCGGCGTGGAGAAGCGCAGGCTGCCGTTCTCCGAGGAATGCTCGGAGGAGGAGGCGAAGGGCGATTGTCGGGAGTCGCCGAAGCTGAGGAAGGGGTCTTTCAGCTGCCGGGATGCAGCGTAGCCTGCCAGCCATTGGGAATAAACGTTCTCGGTGTTGGGCATGGCAGCGGCCGGCAGGTCGAACTCCTTCTCCAGCTTGATGCGTTTGGAGAAGGGGCTCAAGGAGCTGGGGCTACCCAGCAGCAGCTTTTTGGACAAGCCTCCCGAGGCAGATTCCCCCGGGGAGCAGCCCCGGCCGTTCACTGCCCCTTCATCGATGCGGTCGGACTCGCCGGCCACCGAGTCTTCGTCGCAAGTGTCCCTGTGCACCTCGGGCTCGGGGAGGTGGCCCCGCTTGTGTTTCTCCCCCAGGACCTGATGGAAGGCCTCGCTGAAGTGCTGCATGGAGCTCAAGACCATGCCCTGCATGACGTCCGGCATCGACCGACCCTCCTCACCAGCCCGAGAGTTGTTCTCGTGGTGGCGGGCTGCCTCCAAGCTCATCCCAAAGCCGTAGTCCGGCCGGTCGCTCTCGTTCAAGTCCTCCTCCTCTTCCTCCTCTTCCTCCTCCTCCTCCTCCTCCTCTTCCTCCTCTTCCTCATCCCCATTCTCAGGGATCATGTTGGGGTCATTCTCACTCTTGAACTTGGCCACCACAGACTTGAGGGCGCTGCTGGCACTGCCCACCAGGTCGCTGGTGCCCGGCTCAGGGGAGCTGGCGGTGGAGAGCCCATCATCCGACTTCACCGTCATGGGGGATGACTTGTGCATGTGGGTCTTCATGTGGCGCTTCAGCTTGCTGGCCTGCGTGCAGGCATGGTCGCAGAGGTTGCACTTGTAGGGCTTCTCCCCGGTGTGGCTCCGGCGGTGGACCACCAGGTTGCTCTGAAACTTGAAGGTCTTCCCGCAGAACTCGCAGGACTTGGACTTCATGGGTGGCTGGGAAGGAGGAGGAGCAGACTGCAGAGGAGGAAGGGGCGGCGTGGCCAGGAACGGGGGCTTGCTGCCGGGCTGGAAGGGCTGCAGCAACCTTTGCATAGGGCTGGGCCGGCTCGGGGACAAGGGTGGGCTGGAGGTGTTGCCGGCCAGCTCCCGCAGCCTCCGGGAGAAATCCATAGCGGGGGGCTCCATCGCCATGGGGTTCAGTCGCAGCACCCTGTCAAAGGCACTAGGGTGATGGGTGGCCAGAGCCATTTCTTCCGCACCCAGGCGCTCAATGCGATGCGGATCCAAATGGTGCCTCGGGGGAGGGCTAAAGAGGGGCGGTGTGGGTGGGAAGCGCCCTTCTCCCAGCCCCGACGCCTCCCTCGAGACCGAGCCGGGTATTCTGAGCAGGTTAAAAGGGTTATTGTCTGCAATGTGAATCCCGTGGAGAGGTGGCTGGGAAGGGCACTCTGCACCTAGTCCTGTTGGGATACCAACCCGTGGCGTCAGGGGGCTGCCGTGCTCGCTTTCTAGGTAGATCCTTAAGCCGTGCGTGTTCTGTGCGTGCTGCAAGAGGAACCAGGCGCTGTTGAAAGGCTGTTTACAAGTCGTACACGTGTAGCTGCTGGGCTCGTCTTTACCTGCAAAATAACACAACAAGCAGCGTCAATCTTCGGCCATGCACCGGCAGATGAGAGCTGTCTCCCTGCCTAAGCTGCTCTCCCTTGGGATGCTCAGCTGGGAGCTGGGGAACGGACATCCCAGCTTAGGTACAGGAAGGGGACAGGAGAACATGAGGGGTGTGATGGGGAGGTAGGAAAGCCACCCCACCCCTTCCCACTGTCTCCAGCCCTGGGTTCAGAACTGAACCCCAGAAGGTAACTCCAGCAAAAGAAGATATAAATAATAAGAGATGGCAAAGTCAATGGATGCCAGAGGCTGCTAATATTTAAACTGAAATAAATAAGATCAATAAATAAACATAAATCTTCCAAAAAGCACTTCAGAAAACCATGCACATCAGTTCAAAGCAGCAAGGCAAAACATCCCAACTGCTGGCAAGCTGGGCATCACCGCATTAGGCTCCTCCATACGAGACTAACAGTAAGTACAAAACTGGACAGTATCTCCTGCTCTTTAGCAGAGATTCCACTCTGGGGCAAATAAAGAGGAAAAAAAAGGGGAAAAAGTTAAACAAAAACATAGCATGGGATGGGGAAAGGGGAAGGCAGAGAGAGCAGCAGCTCCGCCAGGGAAAGTGCTGGAGGGTGGCCAGGAGGCCTGGCCGAGCGCCCTGCCAGAGCCACATTATTTCTCTCGCACTGAAAAGAAGCTGAGGATAGTAAATGCCACTTTGGCAAGTAGCGAGCTAACGCTATTTCATGATAATTTATTTTTGGAGATAACACGGACATTATAAAAGAGCAACCAACTAATAAATAACTAAACAAAAAGCTAGCTAATAATGACAGCAGAAAGCAGCCCCTTCTAATATATGGCAAAACAAGGGGGATGAGTAAGTTTTTGAGGGCTGGCCACAAGGAAGGGGTCGTGTGAGATATGGCAAAGGTGAGAGTGCTTTTACCGATGACTGTGATTTGGTAAATAATTCACTTCCACCCCCCTATGGATGTTCTGCTAAATGCTGGTAAACTGGAGCTATGAGGATAGAAATTCGCTCCCAGCCCTGTCCAGCAGTTCACGTAGAGCTGCTCTTTAGTGATATTTGGAAAAAATAAACATGATCTTGAGGTTTGTTGAGGAATAAACCAGAAGCCCTCCAAGAGCATCAGTGCTTGGGGTGATAATTGCCTGCAGCACATACTCCTGCCCTGACCCAACAGTTACATTACGAGCATCTGGCTCCGCAGGCACCACTCCTGGGTAAAGCTCTTTATGTGCTGGCACTAAGAGCTGCCACTGTTAAGTTTCTCCTATTTGCCTAATATGAAGGAAAGGAAAAGAAAAAGCCAAATGTGGAAGATCTGGAAAGAAAACATTGCTTTATCTGCCCTCATCTTGTTTCCCATCTCACTTGGGAGGAGAGGAAGAAAAGCTTCCTATGGGCATTTTCATTCTCTAGCGAGCTGAGCAATGATGTGGGGATACAAGAGGCCCCGTCACAGCTTTCCTCCCTGCCTCCCAGCCCTGTAGTTACTCTATGTCTGGCCTGAGAAGCTGAATCAGGCGAGTAAAAAGAGACTCAATCATCTACAGCATTTAACACTTTAATCACTTGAAAAGCCCTTGGAATAATATTTAACGTTTCATCCTGAAAGCAGTGTCAGAATAAAATGCACTGCGGTGTTTAGGATGTGCCAAGCGTGTGAGTGCAGATAAATACTTAAATCTGCTGAAATGAGAGGGAAATTCAATTGGACTTTCACATTCCTATGCTCACTTGTGAGCTCGGGGAAAAAAAGAATCTTCAATGGGGAAATTTCATCTTGCTTCACCATAATGAAGTGGAAGTTTTTAAAACCACGGTGGGAGCTAACAATGTAACGCTGCCTCGCCTCTCTACCTTATAGATCAGGTCAGAGAAAATAGCATTTTATCTTCTAATGAGGATACAACATCAAGCGTTTGCTACCACATTTTAGTATTCCCATCAACTAGATATTCTAGATCATAAGGGCAGCTCGTGTAATCATAATGTCAATGAGAAGGGCTGTTACGACTGAGACTAAAGATTACATGGAAAAAGCTGCTTTGAAACTGGTAATTATTACCAGTCCACTAATAGCAAATGATGCATTACAGTTTCACCGTATAATCTGTATTTCACTCAGCTCCTGCCAGTACGGCCTTATTATATTACAGCACTCACAAATTCTAAATTCCTAAACTACAGTCATCAATAAATGTGTTACTCGCCATAATTTGTGAAATTACTTTGTTCATAACATCTTCGACTGTTACAAAGACTGGAATTGATTTCCTGCATGGCAAAATTAGGGCTACATTGATTTAGTGGAGTGTAAAATGTAATATTATTCTTCATGTGCTTGCCTGAAAAACAAGTTTTCAATTCACCATCCGCATTTGGTAATCAAGAGAATAATTTAAATTCGAAATCATGTTTATGGACAAAACTTCCCCTATAAACAACCCAGCATCTCCAAGGGAGCAACGTGAAACCAGGCAGTAAAATCAAAGCAGCGAAACAGTTAAAATCCAGCAGCCATTTGCCTCCACCTCCTCCTTTGAAGAGACACGATTTCTAATTTGTGTATTAGTGCTTGATTAATTATGAAGGCTATCGACTGACCATATCACCACCTAGAGATACGTTCCAGTCTGATGCAGCCTTGCCAAACTGCAAGAATTATGGCACTAATCCATGCATTGCCCGCCAGCAATGAGACAGGTCCTTAGACCGCTGCAGTTCTGGAGGGGAACCTGCCTTTTCCTTCCTCCCATCCCACCAATATGGTTTATGGTGCAGTGTTTGGGTCCCCCCGAAAGCCAGGCAGGATCATAGGACCCAAAGGCTATGGATGCACTGATGTCTCCAAGCTATGGGTCCTTACATCCACACGCATTTCCCAGCTAAAGTGTCTGTGCGAGACCACAAGCACAACAGGGAGATGCAGTAGTTGATGCTGGCCAAGAACAGAGCTGGAGAAGGTCCCATGGGGCATTGTACCTCACTGTCCACTGGGACAAAGTGATGGGATGTGTTATCCAAAGCAGCACTGTGATGCCATTGGGACTTTCAGCTCATTTCCAAGAGGACGGCAGGAATGCTGAACCAGCCCTCCTTGGCCACCAGCAGTGGGGCTGGAGCTCACATCCTCAACTGCTTTCCATCAAGGAATTTAAGGTCAAAAGGGATCACCAGCTCTCATTCTCTAACCTTTCCTGCAATACAAGTTTCTCAGTTGTCCTAAGCCATGACCAACAAGATATCTTTGGGTAAAGCATTATCTCCTCCAGCCTGCAAATTGTCTGTAGGGCAGTGCATGACATTCCAGTGAAAACCATTCAAACCAGCTCAGAAGACAAGGAGAGGACCCACTGCTTGCACTACAGTCCACCCTCACAGCTAGCCACACACAAGACATGTACTGGCGTCAGCCTGAATTCCTCTGGCTCCAACCTCTACCCATGCTCCTTTTCTCCTGGGGGGTTTTTTTGGGTTGATACACTGAAAAGCCCTCTGGTACACAATGTGGCCTTCCCTGAACACCAAGAATATTTGTGCACCCAGAAATCAAGGCACACTTCTAAATTTAGTCGTTTTTACAACCAAAAGCCACCCCTCCATCCTCCTCCACTACTCAAGCCTTTCTCACCCCAGCATCATGCTGGGAAAGGGTTGGTTTTCCTTGAAGCCTCCATCACCTCCATCAGAGCTGCTGCCTTCTGGGGCACTGCACTTCAGCTCTGTGAGCACGGCCCCAGTTCCATCCTTCTATCCAAGGACCAGAGCAGGCTGTACCCAACCATGCTCTTAACCATCTCTGAATCACCCATCCTAGCGATACCGCCCAGTGCTCGGTCTTCCTACACACAATGTCACACAGCGCCGCGTCCAACGCCTTGCACAGTCTATTTCATCTACATTTATCAACCAAAGTTGTCATCTGGAAGAATGAAATCAGGTTTATTTGACAAGATCTATATTCCATAAATCTAAGCTGAGTGGCATGAATTATATTTCTATCCTTTAATTCTTTATCAATTCCATCTTATATAGGCTCTTCAATTATTCTTCCCAGTAGAGATAAGCAAAGTGTTGCCAACTCTCCCCCGCTTACCTCGATGAGCTCTTGACAGCATTTTCCCAGTCCATAAGCTTTACTAAAAACCAGCATTCACATACCAATTCTTTAGGGATTTTGGGGTGCGAGTTGTCAGGGCTTTTTCATTTAAAAATATTTATTTCCATTGCACCTTGTATAACATCATCCTTGGCAACTAATCACAGAATCAGCTAGGTTGGAAAAGAACTTCATAAGCGAGAGAAAGCTTCACCAGCCACCTATGATACAAAAACATGACACTGCTGCTTTCCAAGTCTACAGCAGAAATATTCATTGCAAACTTCTACCTTATTGCTTCTTCCACACGTCGCTTCAAGGGTTTCTCTTTCCTCCAGGACCCTGAGAAGCTCTCCTCCTCTCCCCATCAGTGCTGGGCACGAGTTTTCCTTTGGCCTCTGCTGGCCAGTTCTCTACCCACGATGATTTCTCGCTGCCATTGATTGCTATCTCTTTTCCATTTTTTAATTGTCATCTATTGATTTTTTTAATATCTAATTGCTGTTCTCATCTCACCACTGGAGCGGGTGAAGTAGGTTTTGGATGTGGGCCAGAGTTGCCCTCTCCTTCCTGGACAGCTCATCATCTCTTTACAAATAGCTTCCAATTACCATTCACATTTTTGTGTCTGCATTTTTCCTCCCAGTCAATTTTACTGCTCATTTGCTTCATATTTGGGAAATTACCCCTATAGGGGAATTACGTCGGGATACCATGTACCAAATACAAACATGGGGCCGATATGAAACCTGACCAGTCTCATGCAGTGAAGCCTCACCCACCATTACGTATTTATTCCTTTCCTACACCCCAGCCAGCAAAGGACTAATGACAGGGCACAGCATTTCACCACAACACAAATGTTTAGTGTCTCTGAAGTCATTGGCTCCTGCCTAAAAAATAAAAGCAGCAGAACAGCTCTCATGCCCCCAAAAGAAGTGATTTAACCAGTGACACACAAGTGACAGGTTTAGCTTCTGATCTGAAAAATGTTAACAAATGAGTGGGATGGATATTGGCATTTGAGTCCCTTTAAGGGCAGTTGGCACAATTAGTCAGTAAAATACGAAGAGATGGCTGCTCTCAGCATTAAGGGACTTTTCTGATATTGAAATAAACCCTGGCTCTTCTGTACTGTGCTCACAGATACACCCAGCATGCTAGAAGTCCGAGGCGATGCAAGCCAGCATCTCTGGGCACAGTATAGCTGGCTCTGAGCAAGACCTGCAGCCATGTCCACAGCCACCAGCAGCAAAGCCAGACAAGATGCTGGGGAGGAGACCAGCTGGGAGGAGAAGCTGTCAGCTAGATGCCACTGCTGGGAGGGGGAAAGTGAAAGAAACACAAAAGGATTTCTGGAGCTAGGCATGCAAGTTCAGGCACTGCCAAGTGAGTAATGGAATAATCTGCATGCGGGTGCCAATGTGCTTTGGAAGAGCCTCCTTCATTTCTCAAAAGTCAGGGCTGGATACAGGAAAGCTGCTCACTGGACACACCAGTGCTTGACAGTACAATGCTTGAAACACCACATGCAGCATCCTCTCAGTGCCCCTATCCGGAACAGGCAGCAAGATGTTGTTTGGGAAGGACCACCAGCTTATGGAGTAAGATGTTAATGTAACGAGTATTGTACCACAGGGCATCGTACAGGCTGCATACAAACACACACTATTAGAGACACCCCAGTTTTCCCAGTGTTTTCCCAAACAAAACACTGACTACTTCCGTGCCAATGGAATTTCCAAGGATTTTATTCACAGCTGCAGATTTACTCCCTCGGAGAAATCCCTGTGCCAGAGAAATCTCCAAGCAGACCAGGATGTGGCCCTCACTGCCCTAGTGGTCCAGCCCTTGTTCTCAGCAGCATCCCTCCACAAGCCAGCATCACCAGGCTTGGTGGCTTAGCTCCTGCTTTCTCCACCTTCCCAAAAATCCCAAATGTGTAAGCAAAGCCCAGGTGTCTTTACTTGGCTACCTGCACCTACAGGGAACATTCACACCTTCTGCTATCAAACAGCAAAGGAAAGAAGTTAAGAGCGACTCAAACAGCAACCTGCAGTAAGCAAGCCCCCTCTCTTCTGCTCATCGCTAAACAATTATCAGAAGAACACCCTGAGCCAAACACAGGAACTTCTTTATTCAGCTTTAATATCAACTGCTTGATTTTTGGACTGATAAATTTGGAGTTGATATGGTATTGAATGGGGGGGGCAAGAAAAAAAATGGAGTTAATTGTTACCACTTGTACTTGATTCAGTTCTTCTCCATCTGGCTTGTCAAATATCTCTCTTTTTTCCCTTCCTCTCTCTTTTGGAAATCTGTACTGTTTGAAATTCCTCTCAACTGAAAACCAGAGAACTGAAACAGTCGGGACACAGGAAGCATCACAAGGCCAGCAGATAAGTGGGTCCACTCCACGCCTGCAGCAGCCCACTTCTCCCTTGGTAAGAAATAGCTGCTTTGTCGTGACTCACCTTTTCCTGGTAGTCGGCAGCATCAGTTTAGACAGGAAACTGTAACTGTCCAAACATATTTTCTCCTTCTTGCACTAATTCTTCCTCCTGATTCTCCAGATTGTAAAAGTCACGTTGTTAACCTGATCCATCATTAACCGTTTGTAAGTAGCTGTTAGCACTTCAGCATCAGCGCTATCGCTGCTGTTGTCATGATTATTACAATACTAATAAGGAACAGCAGTAGCTGCAGTTCTGTACAACGGGGTACTTTCTCTCTTTTTTCTTTATCACTAGATGAACTGGATTCAGAAACAGTGAAAAAAGAAAATGACCCAAAAACTCTCTAGGAAGTGACGCAGCATTGCTTGTGAAATGAGAAGCACCATTGCTGTTGTGCATCTGAAAACTGAAATGCTGCAAATCAAGTCCCTGCTGTTTATGAACAGGCCTAATGGTGGGTCCTTGGACTGGCTTAGTTGTGAAAATGTCTAAAACCTAGAAGATGTTTTGCCTTGTGGGACCCTCAGCACTCCGTTTGCCACCTTTACAAGCCTTTCCTTATCTATTTTACCAATAAGACTTATTGATATCCCTGAAAACAATTATTCTTCCAGCAAATTCAAACTCCCTGAAATAATGTTAATAAAACTGGCATATTATTTCCTAAACCAAGTATCAATAATGCTGGTTTTCATTACACCTCCTTTTAAAAGTCCCTTGTTTAAAGAAGAACCAGGCCAAAATGCCACACCATGAACCAAACCTCAAGGAGAAACCCAAGCAACAGCAATAATACGAACAATGGCACAGCTGGCACTGCCTTGCCATTCAAAGATTCAGACTGGAATTAGGAACTCCAGGAATTCACCTTTTTCTCTCCCAAAGCCAAATTTTCATTGATTTGAGCAACCCAACCTAGCAGAAGGTGTCCCTGCCCATGGCAGGGGGTTGGAACTGGATGAGCTTTAAGGTCCCTTCCAACCTGTTTGGAAGTCTATGGTTCCACACAACAGCAGGATTTTGGGACTGAGGAAGGAGTGAGAGGGAAAGGGTGGAAACAGGGAGGCCAGTTCCTTCCTGCAGAAGATCAACGTGCAGCATCCCTTGGTGTGGGATGCAGTCAGGAAAGGGAAAGGCTCCATCCACAGCCCAACAGCCGGGTTCCCCTAGAGCACATCTGGCCCTTGCAGAAGTGCCAACTTCACCCATGACCAGTTTGGTTGATAACCTCACCATATTTTGTGTATTTACTCATTCAGAACCAACCCCACCTCACCCAACTCCCCCCACCAAAAGAATATCTCATTACCGAAAGCAATAAACTGGATGGTTTGCTGGAGCCTCAGCATGGAGATGCAGGATGCTGGGGTCCTGCTGGAGCACCCCAACACTGCCAGGAGTACGAGCCTGACCTCAACGTCTGTCACCATTTTGGAAGGCGATTATGATTTGGCCACCAAGAAAACTTGCTTCAAGCTCCAACTTGGCAAGTGAGGGATGAGGCTGTGACTGATTCTGGGCTTTTTAAGAACTTCAGGGGGGTGGAAATCTGTCGCGTCTTGATTAGTGAGGAACAGAAGAAAACTACAGTCGGAAAACAAGGCTGTGACTAGAATTCAGCTTGGAAGGAAAGAAACCCTTCAAGCAAAGAAGAGCTGATCACACACGTGTATGCTATACCCTAACACCCAGGGATGGGAAATAGAGGCAATGCAGACTGCAGCATCACATGGGTGGTAGCTCAATAACTTCCAACACTGGCAGAGGGACCTAAAGGGTGAAATACACGTTGTTGTCAGCCCCATAGGAGGAACTCCTCACTGATACCATCTCGTTCCTCTAAAAATATCACTAGCAAAGTAGCCAACATCCCAGACACACAACGACGAATGTAAATGAATGGACTCCAACAGGAGTGACATTGCTGGGATGAGACCTCCTAAATCATTTCCTCTGGACCTACCTGGGTGTCCCCTGCTAGCAGGTCCACCTGGATTGTAACCCACCAAGGACCGAGCTTCATCTGAGCCCTGCCCCAAATGAAGCATCAAAGCCCTTTCAAGCCTAACCTGACTACCCAGCAAACCATAGTCCATAATAGTCCAAATGCTCCAACAGTCCGTAATTACACATTCACCCAGTGGCTGCTGGGGACAATCGAGTCAAGAATTCACTTTTTAAATGCAATGTTGTTATTATAAAGCTACAAAGAGCTTTCAAATTACCTTATTCACCCTCATATGCCTATGTGAGGAATTGTTTCCTTTCCTACTGTGTTATTCCTGACCGGCATCACCTCAAGAAAAGGCAGAGCACACTTCAGAAACCTTCTTGCAACGGAAGAAAAGAGATGCTCTAATGACATCTCAGGCCATCCCTGCTAGCGTGGGGTGTGATGTGACACAAGACCCCAAAGCCCTGGCAGAGGCCATCCATGGGATTTGGATGTGGTTTGCATCCCAGCTAGGGCACTGCTCAGCCTTGAAGCCAGAGTGTGTGTTGTGGACACTGCTCTGCAATGCACAGACATATCCCCACATACAGAGGCTCTCAGATACAATGCCAGAATGCTGCTTTCCTGGGAAGAGCCACTACTGTTTGGAGATTAGCGCTGCAAGACCTCTCTGGAGGATGTAGCAGCTCCACTGCATGGCACTTGCCTGGAGAGACTGAAGCACACTGTCATTTTGAGAGGGCTGTGAGCCTTCTCCTACTGAGAAATCAGGGGCTGGCACCTTCCCACCATGGCTCACCAGCTGGCACAAGGCTGCCCTGGCACTGCTGGGCCATCAAGGCTTCTCATCACTTATGACTTTGCTTCATTTTGCTGCACCTTGCACATCAGCATCTCTATTTGACGTGCCCAGCTCTGTAAAGTACATACATGAAAACCATGGCCTTGCAGAGATGTGGTGGTCCCTGACAGCCCGTCCTTGGCCCTTCTCAACTGCCAGGTCCCTTTTCCATCCCACAGCACCCCTGCTCCCACCAGTGCCTTGGGCAGGGTTCCAGTGAAACCAAAACCCTCCAGCTCTCAGTCAAGTGATGGGCCTGGGAACACACAGGAAGAGGGACTCTCCTTAAAAGCCTTATTCCACCTTTTCCTTCCCCAAATGGATCCTCTTCACTCTCCTCTTTCCCAGCCTTCCCCTTTGGCCTGCTTTCCTCTCCTTTTCAAATTAATGGTATTTAGCCAGCAGCAAACCATCCTGACAAAGTGGGTCAGGGGACCCATAGGTCCCCCCAAATGACACTTCCACTTGCAAATCATCTGCCATGAAGGCAAAGGTTTATTCTGTCCCTGAGCAAGTTCAATGTCACCATGGAGTTGCAAGCACAGCAAGTGCTGAACCAGATCCTACAAGGTTTCGTTTCATAACTTGCACAAGCAAGTATTGGTCGAATCAATAATATATATTTTTCCCCATCCCTCCTTTGCAAATGGGACCAAAAGGTGTCGTAAAGTTGTCCAGTCTCCTCTGGATAATTCTGTCTCCTCTCCATCGCTGAGATATCCTTGAAGTTGAAAATGATATAATACTCTGAATATCTGGAGTTTGGAGGTTGTTAAGACTTGCAAGAATTGCTACAGCTTTATTGCGTTCCCGGGGCACAGAGAGTATTTACCATACATACATCAAGTCAAGCAATGCAAAAAGGGCGCATGAAAACTTGGCGCTTTGAGCTCAGGAGTTTAAATTCCCAGAAAGGCAGAGAAAAAGTGGATTTTCTTATTTATAGATTTGCAGATGAAATCCAACAAAACCAGACCTCCCCCCCCCCCCCCCCCCCACAAAAAAATACCAACCCTCCTTTATGTCAGTAAGGCTGATTCAATTTCCAGGCTTGCAAGGTCTCCTCTCGCCGAGTATTACCCGACCCCAATAACACGCACTGTTCCAAGGTTAAGATCTGCTTCCTTACAATAATGCAGAAAGCTGTTGTTTCAGTCGCCGCTGCAGAATTCAGCTTTGAAGGACAGGTTAGTACCACACTACATTTAACTGGATTCAGTTCATCTGATTATACAGTGCCTTGCTTTCTGGAATATGTAATCATCTCTTTCTGATGACATTTTAAATATCCAACTAGACAAATAATTGCGGCAATAATTGATAGCTGAGTCAAGCTGGAAGATTATTGATTGGCACAGGACCCACTGAAACAAATGTTCATCTTTCAAACATTACAGTGAGGATGCTTAAATCTAACTTTTGCTGATAAATGATAAAAATTTGATTTACTGATAAAACCCCCGGAATAGAATATGTACTTCAGGATTTGATTACCTTGTGGAATTTTTCCGGAGAAAAATTAGGCACTGGGATTTATATTCTATTTCACGTGAATAATTGCCCAAGATATGGATAAGCCGTTGAACATAAACACACACGGAGAAGTCTGAAAGAGTTGCTGATTAACTCCCTACCTTCCTGAATGGAATTCATCTGTTCCTAAGCACTGCTTAGGTGGGAGTTTATCCTGCTGCCTTCCCAAGGATGCCTCGCGCGGGTCTCATTACGGGGAAGATTCCCCCCGTGGTTTTCCCAGCAGCTCTGAGCCCTTGGTTTAAATGTGCATATTCTTACTCCGCTGTGAATGCAGGCAAAATGAGGGTTTGATCTCATTTACCATGGTGTAAATGAGCCCGAATCTGCGGCACTGAATAAAATCAACAGGGGGGGAGGTCAAGATCAGGTGCATTTGCAAACTGCATTCGCTATCTTAAAGGGAGGGGGTTGAAAGCTGAAACGAAACCACTTTTCAGCTCTTATTACGCTGTTTAAGCGTGGGTTTCCTTCTAATTATGGAATTCCGGGCCCCGCAGCACTGCCTATCCACATCAGGGGGAGAGAAAAGGGGCATTTCTGAAACTTGCTGATTAGAAAGCAGAGCGAGCGGCTGCGGCAAGAGGACCGCGTGCAGGAGAAAGGCAAGCGATGAGCTGCCTAGTTAGGGCAGAGGAGCCATCGCAAGGCAGAAGCCTGAAATTAAGGAAGAGCGCCAGAATATTTGAGCAGGGAACAAAGAGCATAAATTCCAGTGTAAGAGATGAAAAATGCACTGGAACGTTTTGAAACGGAGCCATTAGGAGCTGATTGAGTCTCAGAGCTCCTGTTAAAAAATCAGCCGCTTGTTAGATGCGGCGATCAGCTGAGCCTTGGCACTTGAGGCGTACGAGGGGGCTTGTCGAGCGGCTTCGCTCCAGCTTGGAGATCCTCAGTTAATTAGGAAGCCCTCAGATTCCCTGCAAATGCAAGTTGCCATCGACAGCTCCTCCTTTTGATGCTTTCCAGGTGACAGTAGCCAGACCGACCTTCTCGAGGCTGCCTGGACCGTGCGGGGGAATTCAATCACTGCCACCAGTGCCGGCGGGAAGTTACGATGCCGCTTCCTCCTCCGAAACAAACCCGGGTGGAATCTGCATTTGCTCAACACTATAAATAGCTCCAGCTTTGAGTTATTATTATTTTTTTCCCCCTGCCGAGTGGATGCCGCAGCCAGACCAGGACTTCGGGCTGGGAATTCATCGGAGGCGGCGCCAGCAAAGGTTGGGAGAAGAGGAATGCTTTACGGAGGACAATCTGCTCGCATTGAACCAACATCCACAACACTGGGAGAGAAACCTTCCCCTCGAGATGTTCGTTTCCCCAGTACCTACAGAACACACTGGTGGCTACAGGGGATGGACCCCCTGTTTGGGTGACAGCACTCCCCAAGCACCCAGTACATCCATCCCATGGGGATGCCTTTCCCAAGTTCCAGATAGAAAACACTGATAATATGTAACAGAGGGCAAATACCAACATAAAGCAAACACTGACCGAGGCTTGTTTGGAAATACAAGGAAATGAGTGGAAGTTACAGCGACAACCCAAAGGCAAGATGACAGACCTGCAGTCACACAGGGAGTCGGCAGCAGACACTAGAAAATTAACTCTCAGGAACAGTCTAGCATTGGCAGGGAAATGAATGAGATGATCTAAGAGATATTTTCCACCTCTAATAGGATTTGATGATGATTTTGCATAGGCTTTTGTGCTAGCCTGGCTTTTGATAAAGGCATGGTGTCTCTTTTCAACCCACATGCAAGGGAGAGATTAATAAGTTGCAAACTCGGCCCACCTCGGCTATAAATGGTTCCTGTGCCTATAGGGGAAATAAAAAGCCAAGCTATGACTGAAAAAAAACCACAGTGAACTGAGTGCAGTTAATGCTTTTACACCCAAATCCTCAGTTATTAAAGGATTTAGAAAGGAGAGAAAAATTCTCCTCCAGCATCCAAAAAAGCATCAGTTTAGTAGGCAGATGGGGCAGCGATGCACAAACTTTGGCCAGTTTAGGAGCACTGGACTGAGACCTGATACAAGGAGGGATGGGACGGCTCCAGCACATCTTGCTGGTCACTTCTGCCCTATGCAGGAGAAAGGGACAGAGCCATTGGCAGCTGAGGACAGCACCCATTTGGGAAGACCTGGCCTGGAGACTTTTGCCTCCTTATGACCTTGGATCAGCAGAGGGTAAAACCAGAGGACTGGCCTTGGAGGATGGATTAAGATAGCACTGATGGTAAAGAATGAAATGGAAACAATTTTAAGCCTACAAAACTGATTGTAGAGAATCCCATCTTTTAGCAAGATAAGCATTTCCTTACAGGAAAATGCAATTAAATGTTGTAACTGCCAGCGCTGAGATACCAGTAACAGATAGCAATAAAAAACCCCTAACCTCACCTGATTAGGTGAATAATCTGTGTAGTCTATACGGTCATATCACGACACCCTTTCTGGGAACAAATACCCCCTTACTCCGTGGGCTGTTTCACTGGTATTTTTAATCAGGAAGATTTAGGGATCCAGGCCCTTTAGCATCACTGGGACTAAAAACTCTGAGCCTTGCTGCTGTCTGCCCCTTGTGCTGGGGCAAATGAAGATGGTTGCCACTGTCCTGCTCTTCATCCATGAGTTTTCCTTTTCTGACTCTTCACCTCTTTGACAACACATTGGAGAAGGAGGCTGGGACCTCCATCATCCATCTGCCTACACTAGCAAAGTCACCACACATGCTGTTGGACATCCTGATGCACAGAAGGACATGGGGTACACTGTGAACTACCAGCAGCACCTCTACATCCACAGAGCCAGGACAACTCACTGAGGAGCCACATGCCAGTCCCTTGCTGCTGCTACCTGCACTGCAGCCAGGTCTGGTGGCCACCATGGAGCACCAGAGCCCCTTAGAGCACAGCACTGCACCCAGAGATAATGAACCAACAGTTTCTGCCCTTGGAGCTGGCAATTATCATCAGCACTATTATAACCTGACGAGAGGGGCTGCCAGTTTAAACAGGCGACTGCTCCGACGCCAGCGCTTCCCACTCCCCGGGCTTAAGAGTGTTAAATATTTCAGCAGGTAAACAGCAGAAGTCACAAGCCCATTTGCTGCCACGTCTCGTAGTGCTTTTGGAAACCACATTTGTGGCTGGAGGAGAAGGAATTGGCCTCACGTCATTTTTCAGCAAAAAATACAGTAAGAAAGCAATATTGTTAAGAACAATTAACACCCCAAATGTTGCACTTAATTGCATTTTAAGGTGTGCCTTGCAAATGGATGTTAATGCCATGAAGGCTGTATGGGCAGCAGACGCATTGCCTGTGGTCCCATAGGGGCGTTTTCCAGCTGCTTACCTCCGGGTTCTCAGTTTCTCAGGGATGGGAGCACTTTCCAACCAGCATCAGTGAGCACACAGCTCATACCTGCCTCCTTCAGCATCTCCTATAGCCCACATCTGCACCCAACCACCAGTGCTCTCCAGAAAGGGCGCTGGACACCAGGGTGATGGGCAGCAGCTCCATAAAGGATGTAAAAGTCCTTGAGACCACTTGAATACGTTATCAGAAAACACCCCATACAGGACAGGCTGGGAGGTGGTCGTGTATATGGCAGGACTGAAATTGCCATCAGCTTCACCTCAATCCTCTCCCAATGTCCTTGGCCACCCAGTTAAGATCTGACAGCATTTAAAGATGACAGTGCTTGAGGTAATGGGACAATGCCGTAACAGGATTACAGGAAATGTGAAAGAAAGGACATCCGTACGTAATGTCATTTAGGTAATGTCATCTACGAACAGGTTTTGCTGCCATTTTTGCTGACAAAGAAGTCAGTCTCACTTTATACAATTCCTTTTAAACTCTGTTATTGCCCTAAATAATTTACTTCTTCCTGAAAGGAAGCCTTTTAGACGCATCGTCACAAATACTGTGCCCATCTTTCTCACTGGTCCGAGGTGGGGTATCCTGGGGAAGGGAAAGCAACATAAACCAGCACAAGGCAGCAGGACCAAAGGGCTCCCCACCACCCTCCCAACCATGCTTGCAGCACCCAGACTTCGTTAAGATGCTCCCAATTCATTTCCACCAGGCTATTTCCTCCCTGCGCCCTTTTCTCCATCAGTATTCCCTTTCAGTCCCACCGCAGCTGCCCCCGAAACAGCTTCCTCATTGTCCCCCCAACCAGAAGTGGTGTATGTGTGCCAAGCAACTGACCGCAAACAAAAGCTTGTTTGACCAACCCTTGTTCCGAAACAAAACCCCCGCTGGAGAAGGAAATCCCGCGAAGGAGGGGGGATGGATACTGGGACAATTTGGAAGGCGAGCCCAGGCACGCTCGCCCCCAGGGACTCACATTCTTCACCAGACAATGGTGTCTGGCCTCCCCATTCACTGCCCAGCCTCCCACCCTCCCCAGAAGATCCCACCCCCCCCCAAAGCTATGGTTATTACATAGTCTGATAAGCAGGAGGGATGCTGTTAAATCGAGCCCGCAATCATTTCGCACGCTGCCCGCAGCAGCTCATGGATAGAGGGTGGACAATAGAAGAAGCCTCTAAAAGACTTGGGGAATTGTTTGTGGAGCTACACTTATTAGTAGGAAATATAGCACAAGAAAGACAAGGAACTACTGAAGAGGGTCCAGCAGAGGCCACAGGGATGACCAAGGGTCTGAAGCATCTCTCTTTGAGGAGAGATTGTAGGAGCTGGGCCTTAGTCTAGAGCAGACTGAGAGGGGATCTCATCGATACAGATCAGTATCTCCAAGGTGGATGCCTGGAGGATGGGCTTAGGCTCTTTTCAGTGGTGCCCAGAGACAGGACAAGGAGCAATGGCCATAAACTAAAACACAAGAAGTTTCACCTCAATGCTGAGGGTGGCAGAGCACTGGAACAGGCTGCCCAGGGCAGTTGTGGAGAAATTCCAAACCCACCAAGGACACATTCCTGTGTAACCTGCACTAGGTGGCCCTGCCTTGGCAGAGGGTTGGACTAAATGAGGTCCCTTCCAACCCTTATCGTTCTGTGCAATACTGGGATAAGTCAATTCCCTCTATGTTGGATGGTGAAACTTCATGACCATTTGGGGTGGCTGTAGCTAGAGAAAAGATAGCAACAGGTCCCACTTGCTACCTTTCCTTGGGGAATACTTACTCCTTTGGAGCAAAATGTCCCTTCCGAACTCCGCAGCCTTGCCTTAGATGACTCCTTCCCCTGAGCCCAGCAAAAAGCTGTTAGGGAAAAGCCAAGCCCTTGCCCCCTACACATCTGCCTGCCATTGGCATGTGAAGCTACCGATTAGAGGAACCACCCTCGCTGGGCAGGCAGCCCCCTCCCTCGATAAGTACGGTTGGAAACCACAGGAGTTGCACAGGCCATGACCATCTTATCCGTTAATGAACAGACGTGTGGGTCCACACCACGTTGAGCAACGTTGACATCTGCCTGTTTAGGCAACGCACTGGGCAGCAGCTGGGGTTGCAGCCAGTGGGGTTTGCTGCAGGGTCCCCATGGGCTTCCATACGGGTAGTATACTACTGCCTGCCTGTCTGTCTGTCTGCTCAAGCACATGTTATTGCTGGGACATGCTTGTAATGCATACAGATACATTAGAACTCCTTACCAAGTCATAATACCTGGCCATTGAATGGCATGTCTCAGATCAGTCATCACTGAGCTGTCCGCAGGAGCACATCGCACCAGGTAGAGACACAGCAACCAGCCAAAGCAGCTCTAATCCTTCCCCCTGCACCCACCCTCTAATCACCATCTAAGAAAAGCTTTTGCTGTGATTAAAGGCAGTTTTCTAAAGCACGTTGACCATTTCAGTGCTGAGACCACGCATGGTGTTTAATAACTGCTGTATGTTTGCAAGTGTATGTATACACCTTTCATTTCTACCCCACAGAAGTGCTTGTGCAGGTGCTGTAATAAGGTGTAGGATAGGAGTAGACAGGGACAAACCACAACACTGGGATGTGGATTTTGTACTGTTCATGGACTGCCACAGCCACAGGCCCAGTGCTGGGGCTAAATGCCAGTCCATTGCTTTTGGAGCAAGGGACTGTCTACCAGACACTGTCAACTTGCCCATTTTGCTGCTGTCTGAGCTCTACAGAGATACCACCACCACTAAGACTCAGCTGTGGAGGACACAGAAATGGGAGGTATGGGGTAGAACTTGTCCCCTTGCAGCATCTCCCTGCTCACGTCAGCAGGACACATGGGTGATGAGGATCACACCAGTGCAGGCTGTAAGCAGCTGCAGGGCTACACAAGCAGTGATGTGCATGTGCCTTGTGCCGTACATCCACGTTTTCAATCAGTTTTAAGCAGTTGTGCATATACTTTCCCATCTTCTCTAAAGCTGAGCTTATAAAAGCCCTCCAAACCAGTGTGTCCCTATAGCCACCACTTCTGGCACTCAGGATGAGGACTTTCCATACCACTACACCCATTCAGAGAGGGACAGAGCTACTGCTATTAGAGGAAATAGTAAAGGGTACAGATGACCATTTCAAAACCTGCCCACTCCAGCTCTGCTGCCTGTGGGACACCAAACAAAATGCTTCTGCTTCACAGAGCTACGCTATACATTGAGCAATGGACTGCACAGACTGTTTCTTCCTGGTTTTGTCACGTTAATAATGGTACCTTACACTTGCTCATAGCACTTACTGTTTCCTTCTGCCTCCTCTGAAGCTGCGATGCTGCAGTTGCAGAGCACATGCCTGCTGGAAGCTAAAGGAGAGGCTGCCAGGGAAACACACGCAGCCTTCCTGAGCCAAGCAGGTATTCTTAAGCACAACCCCACTACTTCCAGAAAACCAGCCTCAATCATTCTTGCCCTGGAAAAGGCTCTCTGAGCACAGAGCTGCCCCACAACAGCAGCAACCCCATCCCATCACTGTATCCAGGTATAGCAGCAATCTGCATCTCACGGCCAAAAGAGATCATTTCACATAAGGTGTGCAGGTGAAATTTCAGGAATAGGGCTATTCCTGTTCGAACACAGTCAGAAAAAAGAGGGTTAATGGCTTTGTTATCTGGCTCACCACATTGCTGTGCCATGCGTGGTCCATCCAGTGATACTGGCCAGTTGGGCAAGCAGGGATGCTATAGGAGCAGGGCCAACACAGCAGTCCCACCAATTACACCAGCCACCATGGAAAGCCTGGCTTGATTCCTTTACCAGGAGCATCAGGAGGCAACTTCTTCCTTTCTGACTCACTCAGCTCTTTTCTGTACTGCATACAGTTCTGGTGTCCCCAACATAAGAAGGACATGGAACTGCTGGAGCAAGTCCAGAGGAAGCCATGAAGACAGGCTGAGGCACTCATGACTCATTTATAAATCACACACCATGGTTTGGTTTGTCTGATTGGGGTTTTTTCACTTTAAATACTGTTAGGCAGAAATTCCACAGCAATTTGCTTTGTTTCTTTGATCGTGGGATTCCTACTCTTTCCCTGGGGAAAAACATGCCCTAAAAACAAACAAATGCTGCACTGGAAGTAAGGAGCCCACTCCTATGAAACCTCCGGAGATACACTCACAGCTGCTGGAAGACACACACTAGTCCTTAAAAACCAGAAGCATTCCGAGCTGTGATGCTAAAGGACACTAGCAACCCTGGACTGATAGAAACAGAATGGTTTGCGTTGGAAAGGACTTTAAGATCATCCAGCTCCAACCCCCTGCCATGGGCAGGGACACCTCACACTAAACCATGGCACCCAAGGCTATGTCCAACCTTGTCTTGAACACCACCAGGGATGGAGCACTTGCAACATCCTTGGGCAACCCATTCCAGTGCCTCACCACCCTCACATCTGCTCTGCACCCACCTGCACATGAGCCACCACAGCCTCCTAATCTCTTCCTCTAGGTGATGACTGTCATTTGCCTATAAGGGGCTGAGTGCTCAGTCACAGAATCATGGAATGGGTTGTGAAGGAAAGGACCTTAAAACTCATCCAGCTCCAGCCCCCTGCCATGGGCAGGGACACCTTCCACTGGAGCAGCTTGCTCCAACCCAAGCCCCTGCGTCCAACCTGGCCTTGAACACCGCCAGGGATGGGGCAGCCACAGCTTCTCTGGGCACCCTGTGCCAGCGCCTCAGCACCCTCACAGGGAAGAGCTTCTGCCTTAGATCTAATCTAAATCTCCCCCCTTTCAGTTGGAACCCATTACCCCTTGTCCTGTCACTGCAGTCCCTAATGAAGAACCCCTCCCCAGCATCCCTATAGGCCCCCTTCAGATACTGCAAGGCTGCTATGAGGTCTCCACGCAGCCTTCTCTTCTCCAGCCTGAACAGCCCCAACTTTCCCAGCCTGTCTTTGTATGAGAGATGCTCCAGTCCCCTGATCATCCTTGTGGCCTCCTCTGGACTTGTTCCAACAGCTCCATGTCCTTTTTATGTTGAGGACACCAAAACTGCACACAATGCTGCAGGTGAGGTCTCACGAGAGCAGGATCACCTCCTTTGACCTGCTGGTCACGCTCCTTTGGATGCAGCCCAGGATACAGTTGCTTTCTGGGCTGTGAGCATCAATAGGAACCCTTCCNGAGATGCTCCCCTGATCATCCTTGTGGCCTCCTCTGGACTTGTTCCAACAGCTCCATGTCCTTTTTATGTTGAGGACACCAAAACTGCACACAATGCTGCAGGTGAGGTCTCACGAGAGCAGGATCACCTCCTTTGACCTGCTGGTCACGCTCCTTTGGATGCAGCCCAGGATACAGTTGCTTTCTGGGCTGTGAGCATCAATAGGAACCCTTCCTGCGAGCATCCATAGGAACTGCAGCCTTGTGGTCAGTTCCAGCATACCTGGATAAGGTGGGAATCTGCAGCCTGGCATTAAAACATTGCTCTCAAACACAGCAGGTTCCCTCTCCACCACCCTTTGCAGGTAGCCCTGAGCTTGCTCAGCCCACAGTCTCACTCCACATGATTGCATGAATTCAATGCTAAGCCTGAACTAATATAGCCAGGCTCTCCGCAGAGCTTATCAGCTTGGTCTGGGTACTCAGCACCTACCCTGCTCCCGGCTGGGCGATGGCAGGGATCCAGCCAGCTCCAAACACAAGCAGGAGCTCGCTCACGTCCGCTGGCAAAACGCATGCGAGCCATAAGAAGTAGAGCTCGGGAAGGCTGGAAATGTGACAGCTTTTTGTGTTGGAATAATGCGATTCAAAAAGACTATGGGGACTGTGTAAATATTTGTACAGACACTCATCGCCGTGGCAGGCAGATACGGGGTCCCCCTGAATCAGCTGAGCTGCTTCAAGTCCTCGCCTCCATTTCCAGACGTCTGCTAACCAAAAACCCAACGTTAACCATCCACACAAACCCTCTGTTTATATACAGTCTCCATCCACTTGCTGGGCGGCGGAATAAAAGCGGGATCAGATTCCCAGCCCACTAACAGAACACGGGCAGGATGTACATTTTAGCAAGGAATTAATTAATTATTATCAATGCAAGGAATGCTCGCTAGGAAATGTTTGTGCTTTGCCACTGTAATTAAATACTCTCATTCAGCTCTCAGCCTTCAGAAATCAGTATTGCATTTTAGAGTCCAGTTTGGGGGGTTTTTTTCTTGGATAAGAAAATACCTTCACACTGAATGTTTCATTTTGTGCTGGCTCAGAAAAGGGGGGGGGGGGAAGGTCTCTTAGTATTCATGCACATTTTCCTTTCTAAACAATTACAACTACTTTTGTTCAGCAGCATGTACAGTTATCACTGTGAAAAGTCCTCTGCTGTTTCTGCTCCAGTACAAGCTCCATCCTGGTGAATAAAGCTGGTCTCATCACCCTTCTTCATGCAAGCGGGTGCCTCACTCTGCACTTACACTGCTGCTATTTCCATCCCTGTGAGCTAAACCACCAGGTACCCATGATAAGCATCTCTCATCTAAATCAATAGGCAACCTCATTCAAGGAAGAACATGCCCACAGCACAAGGACTGCAACACCTAACCCCAATGAAGGACTAGCTTCTAATCCCTTTACTCAAGGTCCATTGGTTCTAGCCAGCTGCTCATGGAAAGAAGGGCAGCAAAATCTATCCCTCAGTCTCCATGAAATGAGTAGAAGACACATGGGATTACTACTAACTTGGAAAGAAAGCACCCAAGACATAACATAATTCCACCACTAGATTTTATCACTTATACTCACAATGAGCAAATACCTGGGGAATCACTGAGCACAGAGCTTCTCACCCACTCAGAAGGAAACCAGACCCAGCTCCATCACCTGGGTAATTACCCACTGGACCAGACGAGCTTCACCTGCCTCACCCTTCCCAGAAAATGAAAACCAGCGCAGCTCAGGTTCAGGGATTTCACTGTAATCCTCTCTTTACCCTCGGATGGACGCGCGCAATCGCTCTGCTCTGCCCTCCCCAGCCATCGCTGATTTAGCTAATGCTCCGCTCCAGCAGGAAACATCTTAACTCTGAAGATCTGATGATTGCCCCAGCAATCAGTTGTTCAAATAGTTGAAAATTAAGACTATTGCACACAAAGTAAATTAAGTAATTTTCTACCCTCCTAGGGTCTCCCCAAGTCTATCAGATTTCCCACAACTGGTATGTCACGCTGCCTCATTATTGTAAAGAAAATACAGCTCCATGAGTCCTTTAAGTGGACTGCCCTCAGACTCCGGGGAAAAAAGAACCTTTGCAAACACAGATCCTGCTGCAGATGAAACAAAGAGCAGAAGGCGTTTGGCAGAGCATGTTTATCTGTTCCCATGCTCAACTCTCATGCCTTAGGCTGCGTAACTCTTCAAGGGACTCTTCATCAGAGACTGTAGTGACAGGACAACGGGTGATGGGTTCAGACTGAAACAGGGGAAGTTTAGATTGGATATAAGGAAGAAGTTCTTCCCTGTGAGGGTGGTGAGGGACTGGAAGGGGTTGCCCAGGGAGGTTGTGAATGCTTCATCCCTGGCAGTGTTCAAGGTCAGGTTGGACAGAGCCTTGGGTGCCATGGTTAAGTGTGAGGTGTCCCTGCCCATGGCAGAGGGGTTGGAACTGGATGATCTTAAGGTCCTTTCCAACCCAAACCATTCTGTGACTCTAACCCTCTGCAAACCCCAAAAGGGTGTATGCAGCCATTCTCCATGGCACCAACTTTATTGATAGTGATGGTTTTGTTGGAAAGGCTGCCAGCAGAATCAGTGGTGATGGAAGATGCCCTCCAATGTAAAAAGACTGCAAGCTGATCCTAAAGCACGTACCACTTCAGCATCCTTAATACAGCAGTCCTACCTCTCAGTCTCCTTCCTAAAATACATAAGCAAGGCAGCTTTTAGGCTATGACTGATCACTTTTAAATAAACCTTTTGAACTAAGCCTGCAAACAATCCTACCACAACACTATGGGATGGCTCTGTGAGCGTTAGCCATTAAAACAAGCCTTCAGCACAGGGACAGTGCTGCACCACTTCCCGCTGCTCCCTGGATCCCTTCCACCCTGGCTGCAGCATCTCAGAACGGTTTTGTTCCCGAGCCCAAACAAGCTGGAATCATTCCCAAGCATTTGGAAACCTTGAGCCCAGCAATAAGCACTCGGCATTATGGTAATCACCTGGTGGTGGCCGCTGCAGCTTCAGTTTTGCATTGAGACTTTCATTGAAACCCTCTGGTTTGGGTCTATTTTCTCTTTGCAGCAGAAGCTCTCCCTGGCTGGTCACAAGAGGTGGACTTTTGTAAGACCAAAAAGAAATCAGTCACTTATTTTCAGTTAGAAAGAGAGGGGATGGGAAAACCCCACTGACAAGAGCTTTTTAAGCCAGTTTAGTCACAAGTTACTAAATGAGGGGACAAACGGCCGCCCCACGTTCGCATGCAAATCAAGCCCTCAAAGAACCTGCTCTTCACTCTTTGGTGGGGAAAGCAAGAGGAAAAAGAAAGCAAATGCTACTAACAGTTAAATATTTCTGTATGTGCTTCAAAGCGTGTCCACTAATCACTCTGTGCTGTGTTTCTTCAGCAGAAGCCGGCCCATGAGGCTGGGTCGCACCACCTAGGTCCATTAGGATGTAAAGGGAACCCACCTTTAATCTAAGAGATTATGAAGAAACTGGAGCTATTGGGTTCATAGAATAGAATCATAGAATAGTTAGGGTTGGAAGGTTCTTCCATCCTGGGGGTTTTCTGTAAAGTCTGACTTCCCAAAAATGCCAGCCATGACTACGACTCCTCACACACATCTCTTTACCTACCCATCCCTCTGGTTTGCGCAAACAGGGACCATGGCATCCCCTTCAAGGGACTGAAGAGTGGGGGATCCATCTCTTCTCCCAAGCAACAGGGGACAGGACAAGAGGAAACAGCCTCAAGCTACACCACAGTAGGCTGAGACTGGTTATTAGGAACAATTTCTTCCCCAGAAGGTGCTCAGGCATTGGAACAGACTGCCCAAGGAAATGGCTGAGTCACCATCCCTATGGATATTTAAAAGACCTGTAGATGCAGCACTTAGGGACATGGTTTAGTGGTAGACTTGGCAGTCCTAGGTTAACAGCTGGACTCCATGATCTTAAAGGTCTTTTCCAACCTGAACAAGTTCTATGATCCTGCTCATCCAGGCTCTGTCTGTACTCATGGCTCACCCCAATTCCAACCATTAGCAAAGCCACACTCATGAAAACCTCTCACAAAGGCAGGGAAATCTGCCTGGACCAGGAAGCTTCACCAAGTCTCTACAACCAGAAAAATTCCTTCCTTTCATCTATGAGTGTGCTTTGCATTAGCACAGGGACACCACTGACTGTATCTACATCAGCATTTTCATCTCAAGAAGATGCCCCAGTTGGCTCCACTTGTGTTTGGGTTCAGTGTGCATTTCTATCAGGTGCTTTGCAAGGGAAACCAAGCGGAAGGCTGCACTCACAGTGTGCCAGACACGCTCCAAGCCCTGCTGCAAGCACAGGAGCCCAGAGCAGTGACAGGTCCTGTAGGCACTCATGGATGAGTCTAGTGGGGACATGTGGCTCAAGCCACCACAGTGCAGCGAGGATGGGGTAGAGCTCCCAAGGACAGCATCTGGGATCTAATCCCAGGTGTACAAAAGGCCCCAGAATGAAACTTGGGTTCAAGTAAAGCCTGAGTAGAAAAGCTACACCCTGGAGAAAGCAATGAGTAAGACTGGGTGAAAGAACACAGCTATTCCTCGGCCATCTGCTGAAGCCTTGGGTCGTTCAGAGAAGGGCAGGCTGCCTAGAGGGGTTGTGGATGCACCATCCCTGCAGACATTCAAGGCCAGAGGCTAGATGTCGTTCTGATCTAGTTAAAACATCCCTGCTCATTGCTGGGGGACTGGACTAGATAATCCCTTCCAACCCAAACTGTTCTATGACTGTGATGACCTGGACCTGCACAGTTATTCCTGCTTGCCCCCAGGCCCCTGCCTCAGCCATGCCTTGTCTAGGAATGAGTATTAGGGAAGATAACTACTCAGCAAAGGTGTGATTTGGGGAAAAAACCCACACCTCAGTTACCATCCCAACCCAGATAAGCACTGGGGAGAAGCACTGAGCCCCCCGCACACAAGTATATGTACAAAACAGATGGAAGCATCCCAGTGCTGAAGCCAGTTCATTTTCCCTGCCTTGTCTGCAACTTAAGAGCCTGAGAAATACCAGCGGCCTCCTTGCCACCAGCTATTTCCAAACACTTCCCACCACCTGGGTGTCCAGATCTTGCATATCCCCCTATTCCTTCTCCATCCCTCCCAGCATGCAGGCACCCAAATGGAGATCGCCCACCGTGGCACAAGAATGTTGCACAAGCTGCGACTTCCTTCTGGCTACCCCTTATCTATCCCGAGCCCTGATAAAAATCAACCTATGACCTCCTGCTCCTTTTATTTATGCTATTTTGTTCCTTTGAAACCACACTCGCTCAGCTCTCCGGATCCTATGAAGGAGCTGCAAAGAGCCCAGCCCCACTCCTGCTGGAAATGCTGGGATTTGAGTATTTTCCTTGGAAATGGGTGTGCGTGGAAGCTGCCGGTGTAAGCAAAACCCACCGGTGCCAGAGCAATTTCTCCATTCCTTTTCCTCCCCAAGCCTGCTATTCTTGGGCACCGTCAAACCAAGGAATTTTCTCTCTCCCTCTCCTGACAATGCGCTGTTTGAAAGTGTTTATACTGAGGATTAAATCCCCATCCGGGCTGGAGAGCGTTAGTTCATTCACAGCTCTGCTCTTCCTCCGAGCTGGCTTCCGAAGGCTGTTCTGCAGCTCCCTGGCTGGGGAAGGCAGCCCACAGCCAGAACCCGTGGGTACAATCCGGTACGGCCGCTGGGAACAACCAAAAGGGCTCGGTTTCAGCCAGGCAAACACTCTGTCCACGTTGTCTAATGCACAGCTCCCTGCCCTCCTGCAGCGTGCCGGCTCACCCCTTATCTCACCATCAGGACTCGTATGGGTGGTTGTTCTGACCCCAGTGCACTGGATCAGGCCATGCAGCCGCCCAACCAGGTAACTCCCCATGAGCTCATGCTATGGGAAGAAGCACACACAGAGGTTTGTGCCAATAGCAAGGATGACGGTCAGACCTAAAGGCCTTCTTCTTCATCAGGGACTGTAGTGAAAGGACAAGGGGTAATGGATTAAAACTTATTTAGGTTGGATATACGGAAGAAGTTCTTAACTGTGAGAGTTGCGAGGCACTGAACAGGTTAGGTTGCCCAAGGAAGTGAATGCCCCATCCCTGAAAATGTTCAAGGCCAGGCGGGATGGGGCTTGGAGCAACCTGCTCTAGTGGAAGGTGTCCCTGCCTGTGGCAGGGGTTTGGAACTGAATGAGCATTATGTTCCCTTCCAACCCAAACCATTCTGTGATTCTATGACTCTATGCCTGCAAACACACACACCTCAGTACTCGCGAAGTACCCCATTTCTCCCTCAAAAACACTTGATGGAGTTTCATTTCCTCACCACGAGGCTCGAATAACATACTAAATGCCAAGATTTATATGCAGACACTTATAAATATATTCCATTATAGCCTCTGCAACACCACATTCCAACCTAAACATTCAATTAATGCAATTAAATTGCTACCTGGTGGTATTATCTAATTTCACTTCGGATCTGTGCTATTGAAAAGCATGTGTCTTTTAGCACTCCGACTGGCAAGACACGTGATAAACAGACCTATAAACATGTTGGCTCAACTGAGCTGTTTAAAAATAAATTAGCCAACTATAAAAATAAACAGTACCATACATATGTACTCAATTATGAACTAACTCTAATTTTTGTTCTGAAATACTGTCTTTGACCTTAGTCATAAACAAGTGCTATTAAAAAAACACAGTATCTCAACAGACAGAAGGGCAGGGATTAAACACTCATCGAGCACGGCAGAATGCAAAATAAAGGATGAAAAGGAAGAAGAAAAGAAAGAAGAAGAGGAAAAGAGGGAGGGAAGCTCGCCCTGGATGAAATGCAGGAACCTACACCCATCGCAAGCGTTTGTGTTGGTTAAAGCTGCTTGGATTTGAGATGAAGAAGTTAAAACTGAAGTGCATATGGTTAAAAACCTTGTAAGGTCTAGAGGAAGGAAAATAACATTTCAGCTTGTGGCATGGCATTGGGAGGGAGGGCACTGTGGGTCCTTGGCCGCCCAGGTATGCAAACCCTGCTACTGCCTTGCAAGGATTCAGCCATGCAAAAACACACGGCACAAAGGTGGGAACCATCCTCATGCTGACCACAAAAGAGCAGAGGGAGAAAACAAACAGGGTGTTTCTAAAGCTATAGGGCAGCATCCAGGACATGCTTGTGCCATTTATCTATCACTCCTGTAAAAAAGGAGCAAGACACCACACTATGGCTGCCAGCACCGTTGCACTTCTTAGGGCAGGATGGAAAGGTGATGCACAAAAACTTAAACAGGAGAGATTTTGGTTAGATCTAAGGCAGAAGCTCTTCCCTATGAGGGTGCTGAGGCGCTGGCACAGGGTGCCCAGAGAAGCTGTGGCTGCCCCATCCCTGGCAGTGTTCAAGGCCAGGTTGGACACAGGGGCTTGGAGCAAGCTGCTCCAGTGGAAGGGGTCCCTGCCCATGGCAGGGGTTGGAACTGGAGGAGATTTAAGGTCCCTTCCAACCCAAACCCTTCCATGATTCTATGAAAAGCCACATTTTGCACTCAGGGCAGAGATTTTCAAGGCTTTCAGGGTACACCGAGGGCACCAATGTCCCTCCTCATATCAGGACCCATGCTTGCACACTCACCCAACAAGCAAAACCTCCAAAGAAACCCATAATAAACACCAAAAGCAGTTGAATAACCACTAAGCACTTCATCATCATGGAGAACCAACCCAAACCTCCAACTGCCGGGGGGTTGTCTCCCCAAAAGGACACTTGTATAAATAAAAAGGAGGAGGCAAATCATGTTCATTGACACATGGGCTCAAAAACAGGCACACAGAGAGGCAGGAGAAAGAAAGGCTTCACCCCAGGCCAGCTCCTTGCCAGCAGTGAGAACATTGACCCATCCGCGCAGTCAATAGCCAGGCAGGGTCTGACATTTCCACAAACAAGAGCTGCCAGTTGCTGAGACACAAACAAAGCATTCACAAGGTGTGTGCTTCAAGGGATGCAATGGGAAGGGTCCATAGGAGCTGGGAATAGCAGGCTATTTCCAAGGACCTCCGCATCGGCAGAAGCAGGATGACAAAGAGCTCTGTGCAATGGAGGAAGCTCCAACTGGATGATAGAAGAGGATGGACACAGACAGGCAAGGCTATGCTGGGTCTTGGGGTTAGTCAGGAAGACCACATAAACAGCGCAGGATTCACTTCCAGCCATCACAGCTGGGATGTGCCACTGCTTGCTGGGGAGCAACAGCCTCTCCTCCACAGTTCACAACACTGTCAACAAACCCAAAAGGGTTTGCCTTAATTTCTGGTGCACATCATAGAATCATGGAATGGTTTGGGTTGGAAAGGACCTTAAAGCTCATCCAGCTCCAACCCCCCTGCCACAGGCATGGACACCTTCCACTGGAGCAGCTTGCTCCAAGCCCCTGTGTCCAACCGGGCCTTGAGCACTGCCAGGGATGGGGCAGCCACGGCTTCTCTGGGCACCCTGGGCCAGCGCCTCAGCACCCTCCCAGGGAAGAGCTTCCTGATAACCTCATCCAGCCAAGCTGGGGATAAAAAGCAGCCTGAGGGTTTGCATCTTGCCTCTCTGCACAAGGTCCTGTGT